>JANSTV010041223.1:0-15337 GCA_027564135.1 Lestremia cinerea
ATGCGTACTGCTCGTTAAATGTGAAAGCAATAAAAAACAGCTTAAAATCCACAAACACATTCAAGTATTTAATATTCTTTGTGGCATCAAGCTGAAATTTTGCGAAATGAAAAAATAATCGTTTTTATCGAAGTGAATATCTGCAAGAAACCAATTTGAAATGTGAGCAGGAACATTCAAAACAACCGACTGGCGAAACAACGACCGACTCAACACAGAAAAAACCGACGAAAAATGAAAATAAATAAAAACAAATAAACAAAAAACGAGAAAAGAAACTGAGCAAATATTTTCCAGCGTAAACACACACGTTGAATATGGGAATAATTCTCCGTTGAATAACGTATGAGCGCTTTGGCGGAATGAAACGGACGAAAAAGTCGTAAATTTTGCAGAAACAATGAAAAATGAAATGAAAATATTCGGATGTTCGGCGAGAGAAGAAATCCCGATACGCACAACCAAAATGCAAGGGATTCCCTCAAACCTTAAATTGCATCGACCGATGATTCATCACATTGGGAATCTTGAATGGCGAAGCTCGCAAGCGCTTGTCAACCGGGCAGAGTAGCGCGCTGGCCCTTCACTTTGGCGCATTTCCAAATTGAAATGGATCCCCATCCCAGCGACGCCCTGCGCTGACATTATCAAAAATTCATTATTGGCTTGAAATGGCGAACTCAACAATCTCTCGTCGTCTTCTCGAGGCCGAATTTTCAACTTTCGAATGCAACATCGACGCCAAAGCAGATAACATTACGTTATTAAATGATAGTGATTCGCTATCGGAGACCGAACAGCAATTATTCGATTGAGCCATCGGAACAGCTCACCGATAACAAGCAACTATTCGAATGGGGTTCTCTCTCTCTCCCTCTCTCTCTCTCTCTCTTCTTCTCTCTTTTGCTTTTTTCCGAACTAATTTCCTTCAATCCGATAATAATCTGATTTCGCTGAAAAGATTTATTGTGTCTGCTGGTGAATTGCACATCAATGACTATCGAGGCCGATCCAAAGGTGGACGTTTATGCGAACTCTACACCGGATTTTCTGCAGATTAATTTCCCATTTTTTGTTGCGAAATCCGTCTGAGTTGAGTTTTGCAAAATCCACTGAAATAACTTGAAAAAAAAACTGCGCAAAAAGTCACAATATTAAAACCGAAAAATGAAATGAAAATTCCCGAAATAAGCAGAGCGAGAGAGGATGAGAAAAACAGGGAAAGAGAGAGAACCAGGCAGGGAACGAGATAGAGAAAAAACGAAATAAAATTCAATATTATTTTCGTTTCATAAAATTTTCCATTCATGTGCGATGCAACGGTGTCATGGTGATGACATTGTCGCTCCTGAAAAGAAACCACACACAAGCAATAAGCACGTCAGCCATAAAAGCAAGCCTAAGTACTTTAATATTGCACAATCTTGTCTACTTTATTGCTTTAATATTATGCATGGTTGAAAGATTAAGATCATACCTTTCGAGCAACAAGCCATGGGGCGATGCCAGTGGCGCGTCGGTGGTGGTGGCGGTGACTTGGCATGGTTTTTGCAGCCACAACTCAGACGAGTTTTGCATACAACCCACACGCAAACAAGCATCCAAGAAGACCGGCCGAGAGTCTCTGTTTGTGTCGTTTAGCCGTTTAGGTTGACGTTTGCTCTAGCAGTGGAGTGCAGTGTCGCTTCAGCCGATCGGAACGGGGCCTCTCTCAGCGAATAATTTCTTTCAAAATGCCTGGAATTTACGATCGGTTGGCTGTGACAACTAAAATGAACGGTTGTTAATTTCGGTGATAAAGACGTTCATATCTGCGATCAGTGGAAATTTACTGTCCCTCGTTATTTGCCACGTGCGGATATGTTTTCCACGTAAAATACCGAAAATGTGTTGTGCATTCAAAATACACCCGACTGGCTATTTCAGAAAATTAATTAAGCAATATTTTCCGAGTTTTGATGTTTGCCAAGCGAAAACTCTTTTTCTGCCGTCAACTGACTGGGTTCCCATGCTACACCTCACACACATACACACACACCCAAAATCATGAAATCTTTGGTGAATATTTAATTACTTGCAAATCAGATGATTTTCATAACATTTTCATTAATTCTATTGCCATTTCCACCTGAAGAGATGATGCGAAATCACCAAAGCGTAAACTATTAGTTTCGTCGACAAAATTGTGTTTTAATCATCTTACCGTTTGTGGTCAACTATACATCGAGTTGAATCTCGTAGCTGCTGGCATCGGGCGCACGAATTGATTCAAGCAAGCGATCGACTGGCAATTTGAATTTCGAGTGCTTCGGCTTCGCTATTATTCGATTTCGAGACGCCTCGAAGTTCTCGCAGGAAAAATCTGGAGGAAATTGAATGCGCGTCCTCCATGCAGGTGCCTTCGAAACAGTCCTGTGTCAAAAGTAAGAACCGACCAACCAAACAGATCAAGAGCTCACACATCGCTTCCACAACGAATGCTTTTCTAATGATGCCTCTGCGATTTATGCTTTCAAAAGAATACCATCTCTCGTCGCCGAATCATATTCAAAGCATAAAAACAAAATAAAAAAGCAAACTTCGGTGTGATGTAATGAATGTGATGTTCGAATTTCTCGGTGGGAAAGGAGAACGCAAGCCGTGAGAACTTCCATCGCGCCTTTCTCAAAGTTTCGCCCGCATCGCCGTCATATCATCACCGGCCGTCATTATTAAAATCATTTTTTTTACGATTCTCTTCTTTCATAATATTCTACATTTATTCAGTCGGCATTCTACCCGAAGTTTTTCCGTCGCGTAATAAAAACCGAAATAAATAAATAAAAAAAAAAATGAAATAAAAAAACGGGAAAGAATCCGGCAAAATGTGAGCCCACCCGCCGAGCTACTTGTTACACTCGTGCGTTTGGATGTTGTGCCGTCGAATGGGGATGAGACCTCTTTCAGTTTTCTCTTCTAAGGCAGTTCAGCGGCACAATGGGCGAAATTCTGTGCGTCGTACAGCAGAGCTCATGAAAGAATAATAAACCAAATCGGTTGCTTTTGCATTTCGAAAAAAAAAAATGGTCCGGAAAGCCTTCCAATTGGACATTTATTCTCCTTTGACAGGGTTTTATCGAATCGACCAGGTCTCACCGCCACTGATTTCCATTTGGGGCTGGAGCGCCCAGAACGAAACTTTCCCATAGTCGCAGAACTTTCGCCAGCGGAAAAATTCTTATGGCTCAATTTAAAATGATAAATAATGAAGCAGATATCCAGGAACGAAATGTACTTTGCAGATGTACGTTTTTTTCATTAAAACGAACGCCCTCACTTGCCTGGATCGTCAATTGAATAAATTTCGAATTAAAATTGTCACCGAATGACGAGCAAACACAATCAAAGTGTAACGGCAAACAGCGGCCAAGTGTCAAATCCAAGTCGTTTCGAAGGAGTCATTTCCTTTTGGCATTCCGCCAACGGTTCGAATGAGCCACACCGACGAACCCAACGGGCTGGCTTCCCCATCAAACAATCAACTATTTTCAAATTTCAAGTTATGAATTTAAATTGTGTATTATTTTTCCGAGGCTCGACTGAGATTTGGCATCGAGCGAAGCGCATTTTCGGTGGAGCGTGCGTCTTTCCGAAGTGCGACTTGGGCGTTCCCCGATGGCGGATAAATGTTTATTGACGTTTTTCCTCCTTCTGTTGCTTTGGTCGCCAGAAACTTTTGCCAGTTCAGTGGGCCACTAGAATGAACGCAGGGCGAACTCTGGAAATCGAGAGCAACATCGAAGACAAGCCATCCCGAGTTCCTACCAATTTCGTTGGAAATTTATCGCTGTTTGAGAGACTGAAAGGGGTGTTCGTTCCGGATCGAGCTTCGAAACATTCCCAATGAATTTTCATCATTCAATTTACTCTTCGCATGAAGCTCGATTGTTATTGTAGCCGTTGCTGGGACGTTTATTGCAATTGAAAACTGCATCTCATTGGTTCCGCTTCGATTCCATTCCAGGAGAATGAAACGGAATGAGTTATTTGCGTAACAAATTGCATTCATAATGATGTTATTTAATGTTGTTGAATTTCATTTCGATGACGATCAATTCAACACAATGAAAATTCCAAATTGATTGGAGCTCAATCGGGAACTGCAATTCCCAGTTCTAATCGAAGACGAGGTAACTCGGTCGAGCAATTACAGAGCATAAGACGTAAGAAGAGTTGAGTTGAGTTGAGTGTAAGTCAATACGCGTGATCCCGTCTCAGACTCAGACTTGGCTGGAATCGGGATTGGATATCCGCACAATATGAAGTACTAACTCGCGCAAAGTTGGTTTGTCGCCAAGGCAAACAGCTTATTAAATTAGATTAGCAAATACGGTGACATTACGAGCGAGCGGAAAAAAGCAAGAAGGAAAAAACAGTGAAAATGTTGACGTTCTTTCTTCGTCAACATCGGTACATCCCACGGAAAACCTACAAATGAATGTAAACAACTTGTTCAATTTGAAACACAATGCAGATTAGGTTCCAACGACATGACAGCCGCAACGGTGACACGGAAGTATCATTGTCATCTTGAGCAATGCCAACGACATCATTTATTCGTTCGTTATGAGCGAGAATATGGTTTTCGATTGCGAACTTCTGGTAGGAAGGCTGTGGAAGGGCGTGTGAAGAGGGGACGAGATTTGATAAGGAAGATACGCTCAAGAATTATTTCCATTTCTCGTTCGAGATCACCCCCACACCCCCCGCCTCCTCGCCTCCCCGCCAGCACACTGTCAAGCGTGAATTCATGAATGATTTATTCGATTGAATTCACGGTGGGACGCAAATCATTTGCCATTCGTTCAATTCCACGACGATTCCAAACTGGAAACCATCCAAAAAGTCACGCTTATTTCAGTTGTGCGTCGCGAAACACATGGTTCATCCATTTTCAGGCAAATACCTCGACGATTTCCCCGCAATGAAACACTAGCGAAACGCAGAGGCAGCAAAAAATAGCGCGGCGTCGCACCCATTGCGTTTGTAAAGTCAATAAAATAAAATTTTCTGATAGAAATAAATAAATAAATAGCGACATTAGCGGCAATGACTGCGGTGACTGCGGGAGAGGTCGGGTGTAATGCGAATAATAAAGAGGTTAGGCTGATTGTGATGTGTGTTCGGTCGGCGGCGGGGCAAGTTTCCACTTTGATTCAACAATCAAGAGGCCACGCATGTGATGTTGCCAGTGTGCTTCGTTGCTTTCATTAACTTATCGAAGCGGAAGTTGAAATCAATTCACGCGATATTGATTGCATTGTGATTTCTACTTTTTCTGCAAGAAACGAAGCGCAGAAAAAAAAAGATAATCGAAAATTCGTCGTTTCGAAGGTCAGACCATTTTCTACCTGGGAATCCTCGTCTCGACATTTTTCCGTTTCTTCCCTCCGAAACTGAATCGTGGAATTCAATTTTTTGAATAATTCCTCGTCATGTGTTCGGTAGCACTGGCGAAATGTCGACAATGGAATTTCCATAAATTTTTGATTTGGCAACATTTTCATTTCGAATGAATGTCATATTTCCCATTGAGTCGTGTGTCAGTAAATATGTGCAAAATATTTCGTTTCGATCGAAAACCATTCAATGACATCGAATGTCACTAACGTTTTCGAATTCATCGTGAACGAAATAGACGCAAATAAACTGAAAGGAGGAGAAATGAAGGGGCGCGGAGGCAAAAGAGCTATCTGCATATGCGACACAGAAATATGCTCGATTTGATTCCAATCTCATGATGGCACAAGCATCCACCGAGTAATGGACGTCTTAAGGATGTGCCACGGAAAAACACACACACTCGAAGCAAATTTTCACGAAACACCAGATTTGTATTTTTCGGGTCGAATATTAGCTTTTTATTCCGACCGAGAATCAGTGCAGAAAACACACACCCACACATTCGCGCGCTCACCCTCGAACCCACACACGAATGATGGCAATGCCATTTTCATAAATAATACAGTCACATGTCTCCAAAGCTCTTCCTAATATTCACTAATACAAAGTAGATCCGTTTTTATGCCAACATGAACAGCAGTTTGCATCGCATTTTTTCTTCCCAATCCATTCTGGATTTGAGGTTATTTGCTGTGAGTTTTGGTTTAAATTTGATTGGCAAATGTCTATGTCACACCGCCGACCAAACAGAGGTGAACTGACAGCACGTCAAGCATTAGTCACGCATTGTTTCCCGGAGGGGAAGGGGGTGCCTGCAACGAGTCTCCCGATCGAACTTCGGGAATCAAGCCAACAAGACAATTGTTTTGGAGAATAATCAACGGTTCAAATCGAAATTATTTCCGGAATGAGAATCAGCCATAAAGCAGCGCTCTCACCACCGCAGCGTGTCGCAAGCAATGAACAATGGCCCAACAAGTATTTAATAAATTCAAAGCAGACAAAGAACAAGCCAATCAAGCTGTTTCAACTTCGATAACAAAAACGATGCATTTCCTTGGTGACAGCAAATTTGCTTGGAAACTTTTCGAAAGTGTAGCGTCTGATAACTGGCTCTTCGTCAATGATGCTCTCATCGGTCGCCTTGCCATCACTCGATGACTCGCATTGCCAATGCGTATTATTATTCATTATCTCGTGTTATTGCATGCGTTCCGTTTCGAATGAGGTTACGAATATTCAAACATTGATAACGACATGATTCTCGTCAGATAGTTTGACTTCCCGGAGTGTTGAGTTATTATTGCCGGTTCGCATATTTAACGGTAATAACTTTACCGGTGAAGTTTCGACATTGAATAAATGAAGATTCATTCGATTATTCAATTTCGATAGCAAGAGGTTTGAGTGCGAGTGCGAGTACGATGCGACGGAATTCTATTGTATTTGATCGTTTCGGTTCGACTGTATTGATGGCGTGCTGTGCGATGTATTTGTTATTCGCCGATTCCGCCAAAATTGATTTCATCGACTCTCCGTTTGGAGAGTCCGTTGACGTTTCACAGTCAAAGTAGTTCTAACCCCATGGTCGACAAGCGCCGTGTTTTGTTAATTTATTTGAGAATCGGGAATAAGAAATCGTCATGAAAATAATTGTCGACTGTTCAAAATGTTGTATTCAAGGCAGTGCAATTGGATCAACGCCTGTTTACGCAAATGTTACGCCATGCGGACATGTTTTTCATGAATTTTGCTTGACAAAATTCTCGAGCAGGTAATTCCATTGAGTTGCATCACAAACGCATCACGTCATCACACCTCATATCTGTTGCAGCAAAGAAGTTTGTCCGAAATGCTTTTCGAAATTCAACTCTGACACCCTCTATCGTTTCCCGGTGAACGGAAAACCACCGAGAAGCCAACTGAGGGAATGCGCTTGCCCTCAACTGCGAGATGAATATAAGAAACTCAATTCGAAATTGAGTGAACGGAACGAAATTGTCGAAGCAACACGTCAAATGAACGATGAACTCCTGAAGGAGTACAAATCAAATCGAGAGACAATTGACGATTTGAAGCGCACCATCAAGGAATACATTTATTTGAATATGTGCAAGGACAATAAGGTCGGGGCTCACTTCTCGCAATGTCCAATCGATCGTGAAACTCCTTATTCACTTCCAGATCACCTCGTTGGAGAAACGTTTGGATGGTTTTTGCGCCCAACTGGAGTCCCACATCAAACAGAAAATCGATTTTTTAGCGAAAGAGTTTATCGATGGCAACCGCCTCGATGCGAATTTGAAAAAAACACAAAAGACGTCAAAATCAAAATCGATAAAACGGATACAGACGAGGTTCACCGATTTCACCCCTTTCACATTCCAACAACACAACTGAACTCTCCTTTCAATTGCAGACGCTCTAAATTAAACGAATTGGAAAAGCAATTTTCTGACGAAAATCCAGAAAATTCCAGCAAGCATGTTCGTTTTGCTGTGCAAGAGAACATTGTAAGTCGCCTGTGTCTCTCCCTCTCTCATTTTCATGAGATGATGATTTGCAATTAGCCTGGCGTTCCTTTTGTCATTTCAGTGTTGCATAATTTCCACGGAATCGTCGAAACGGAGCTCCGTGCGGATGTTGTTGAAAGGAAAGAAAATTAAAAAACCCGAGCAGGTTGTTCAACAACCGTTATCAATACTGAAGAAATCTTCAGGTGATTCCAGTAAATCGCCTTATTTTGACAAATTGAAGATGTTCTCACCAAGGGAAACGGTTCACGCGAAAGATGGTTCACCACTAGCGGATCGCAATCACCGTATTTAACATCGTATCAACGCTTTTTCATTGTTCTCATTTTTAACTTAATGCCAGCTGATGAACAGCAACATTTTAATTATATAAATTTCGATTAATCAATTCTGAATAAATTTCGAGGGTTTTTTTATGAGAAGAAAAGCAAAAAAACGAGAAAATTTTGGAAAAAAACGGAATTAAGATTTTGAAGTGATCTTTTTGACCCCAACTTTCGCTCTGGCAATGTTCGCTCTCCATCGGGCGAATGCATTAGGTAAATGAGTTAAGCTACCCGGGCATTATACCCGGTTGACGAGGGCACGAGATGCACCACATGGAAGTTAATGGGCTGTAATCGCTTTTTTATGCTTTACATAATTTTAAATAAATTTATGGTCGATATATAACGACGACGCAGCCATAGTCGAGTGTGTCGAGTGTGTCGAGTGTGTCTCGTTGGTAGCACGTGAGAGGAAATTGATCGGATTATCGTATACTTCTCAACATACATAATGCTCGAGGATTATGAAGCTTCTGGCAGCCGTATCTAGATCTCACTCACGACCATCCACAGCATTGCGCTTATACAATTCCACCATGAATGAGAGATAATGTTTCGGTTTCTTTTCGCATGAAACCCGTTTCCAGCAGTGATTATTCATTTCGTTCTCTTTGTTGCCACAGAAACGCACTCGTTTCAAACAATGACCTTGTGGAATGACTTGAAATGCCCCAACGGAGTTTCTTTGCTCTTTTTAATCCACAAGAAATGTAGACAGAAAGAAAGATTTCAGCTTTGATTGCCGACATGGTGGATCATTCAAGCGAAATACTGCAAATCTGTGCAGAAATATGCATTCTCATTGGGAGATATGATGAGAGAACCAACACAACAATGCTCGAAAACGCTGTCACGATGTCATACAAATTCGTGTTGGATGGAAAGTCACATCGCACAAAGACGGTCCAGATCTCGCTCTCTCCGCACGAATATCAGCACAGGGGTCTCGTAATAAGCAAAGGAAATTGCAATTTATCCGCTTTCACTGATGATAATAATATTTCAAAACCGAATCATTTTTTTTTTTTTTGTGTTATCAAAGTTTATCCGATAATATCAATATCAATACCGGGGGTTCATAGCGACAACATGGTCGTGTCACCCACATACCGTTTCATATACATGTTCACATATGTGGCGTGCATCAAACAAAGAAAAATAAAATGATATTGAAGGCTCTTTGGAATACAAAAAGAAGTAAAAAAGAAAAAAAAAAGAGGAGAAAATTGTGCTATGCTTTCCGGCATGAAGGACAGAGAAAGAGAGAGAGAGAGAGAGAGGAAGAGAGAGCGAGAGGGAAAGATGAAATCGTTGAAAAGAATGAAAAGAAGGGAAAAAGTGAGAGGAGCAACAAAGAGTGGGAGCCGGGTAAAAGCCAGAGTTTTGTAAGCAAGCTTCAGCTGAATGATATGGTTGATATAACGAAACATAAATGTAATGAACCGTAGTGACTTTGTTTTTCATTCAACTGGAAATAATTTTACGCTTTTCCTTTCCGGCTATATTTTGTCCTAGCAACCGTTCGCCCTTACCAATACGATGATGCCATACTCTTGTACGGTTCGCGTACTTATGGCCATGTTATCTACTCAATACAGTAATTTAACGTGCAACAATAGCTGACTCGGATCTGAATGCACACTCATACATCCGTGACATAGGTGTAGGCTAACACACACACATACACACCCGCCCATACGACATGGAGAGAGCATTACAAGCACAATTGTCGGTCGCTCGAGGAAGATATTTTTCTCAAGTTTTCATTCATACCGTTGATGTCCCTCGTAGATGCTCCACAATTCGGTTTCACTTGATTACATATATGATTGCTGTGCAGAAGTATGTTCGCTATTGTTGGCTCTAAGAAATTATGGATTATTTCTCTCTCTAGCGTTTTTTGTTCCTTCGTCTTCTCCATCGTTGGTGTTGTAGTTGTTGTTGTTTTATGCGAGAAACTTCGTGTGCAAGTACATTTGTTGAGATTCTTTCTTCGTCATGTACTTACATTTTGTCGGATTCGTTGGCTGGTCGCACATCGCCATTATTCGAAATGATAAATCATTTAACAAGATTTTAATTCACCACAGCCATTGAACGGTCTTTCTTAACATTTCTCTATTCATTTTCCGAGTACAATTTTCCTTTTTTTCTAGTCGCTCGTTATCTCGATCGTCATTGTCTACGTCAGTGTGTTTCAATTAAATGAAATCTCTCGAGAGGTGCTTCAGTTCAATTCAATAGCGTTGAATTGATGCAGAATTTGTCTTTCAGAATCATTCCATCGGGAAAATTAGTTGTTAACCTTCGGCCTTGAGTTTTAACTCAATTTCGTTCAAGGAGCTGTGCTTGGGTCAGTTGGTCAAGAGGAGCGAATATTGAATCGGTCGAATTGTCGACATGTGGAAAAGGGAGGGGGAAGAAGATGAAGATGGAAAGGCAACGTGGCCGGCAATAAAAACGGAACCTCTTCATCACAATGTTCCAGTCAGTCGCGCACAAGGCTAATAACCGATTTCTTGTGGATCTCTTTATCTACTTCCTAATTCTTTTGTTTTTGCCGGCCAATGGCACAATGATGCAAACCATTGTCCGGTCATAAAAGGGACGACGTCAAAAAAAATAAAGAAAAAATTCGAAAAAAGAGAAGGAAAAAACCCAACTACCACCGCATTTTTATTCCAGTTTAACCACATTTTATATTTCGGTGAACAACAACATATGTTGTTATTGCTGCCTTTGCGGCGGCCAACATGAAACGACGATTGAGCGAAATCTAGTCTTGAAACCCAAAATGAAATTGCTTGGCCCATCATACCGAACCGTACAAAAGGGATATTTTATATCCAACGATAAATAATAAAATTGGGTTGGAGCAGAGTTCAACTTGGGAGACGCTCTTCATTCGGGCAATAAAGTGGTTCGCTTTTGTTTTTCATTTAAGTTTATAATCCTGACTTGATTTGTTTGTTGGAAAGTTCTGTTGTTGTTGTTGTTTTTTTTTGTTTGGGGTCAACCAGTGTATTACGATGAAGTCACTGGATGTGCTCGTACATTCGGTGTTGATTCCCAATCAACCAAAAGGTCTTGCAAGAGAATTCATTGGCTTGGGATTATTCTTCTTCGCAACGTTGCGGCGCGTGTCGTGAGACAGGCGGAGACTGGAATTCGATTTATTGGGAACTCGAATCGCTTGATGGCGATTGATGATTGAGATTTTCCCATTTCAACACTTGGCTCGATCGAGAGTCAATTTCATTCGAATGAAAGGGATTGTTCGGTTAGCGATTCGGGTCTTCCGGTTGTGTCCTGCGACTGAACCGGCAGATGGTGTCTCACTATCGAGCGTTCTAATCAGGTCAATTTACATGAAATGTACACTCAGACTCTGTCATTGCCATCTCGTTGCCATTAGAAATACAAACATCCAATTCGATGCTATTCACATCCACCTCATTCGCTTGTAAAACATTAACATTTTGAGCAAAAGGTTAATTCGAATGTTGGCCAAAGTTGTATTATCGAGCGAAACGATAAGACTGTATGGCACACGCATAGCGGATGTGCTCCCCGTCTCCCTCCCCACGCAAATATAATTGCGGCGTTTATATCGAAAATAATGTGAATTCTGGTAACACGAGAAGTAAATTCATTAAAAGCGAAATGCGAATGTGTGTCGAAAATTTAAATATCATCATTTTGACATCAGCCCGCCCATTGTGGAACGTGTGTAATGGCGATGTGAGGACGGTGTGACTGGAAAATTTTGCACGAAAACATTCATGTAATTACGGTTACGGTACAAGTGTGCGGATGCGATGATGCCCTCAAAAATTGATGAAACAAATACCATTCCATCACGAGGTCCGTGCATGGCACGTCGATATGGTTAATTGGATTCGCATGCGAGACGCATTGCATATTAAACATGATGCAAATATTTATTTAATTGGTGAGTTATGGTTTTAATCAACTGCACTTCATTACATCACCAGCGCAGAGCATGGAGACTATCGGCCTCCCGGTCCATGGCTGTCAGTGCAACTGTGGCGAACTTCAGATCGATAATCATCGCGATTGAATGTCATCGACTCGGTTTTTGGTGGCGGATCGAGGTTATGTTCGCACATTGAATATTCTGGTCAAAATGACGTCGCGTTTAATCCGAAAATCCAGTCATTTCGTCGATTTGAAGGAGATTTTCAACGATTTCTATTCGAATGAAGACTTTGTGGATGTCACGTTGATTTGTGAGGGCCGAAAAATTCGCGGCCACAAAATTGTGTTGGCCGCGTGCAGTGAATATTTTCGCGGTCTTTTCAAGGAGAATCCCAGCGCACACCCCATCATAGCTTTCAAAGATGTCAAATACGTCGATTTGATGGGTCTCGTCGTCTTCATGTACAATGGTGAGGTGAATGTTGATCCAGAGAATTGGTCGTCGTTCGCTAAAACTGCCGAGATGTTGGGCATCGATGTTCCCGACGAAGTGCACGAAGGTTCATCGACTACTCCAACGAAAGGTAATCTCACTCCGATTTGGGGTTCTGAGAGTGTTTGAAATGTAAATGGAGTTGCTTTCAGATGAGGATTTGCCGGTTGAGGATTTGTTCCCGGAAAACGAAACGAAGTGTTCCGTTCAGGAGGATTCTGATACAAATTCCGTCACCGGCTCTGTGACTAGTTCCATAACGAGCTCTACCATATGCTCAGACTTTCGATCCTCATCCGGCACTCTTGCAACAAACTGTAAGTCATAGAATATCACGAAGGGAATAACTATCCAATTGATTTCATCGAAAATTTTCCAGATAAACATGTCGACAGAACCTTTGACAGCATCGAAGAAAACGTACAGCACATTTTGAATGGCATCGGAAAAGCACATCCGAATTGTTTGGTGAAAAAGATTATTCAACTCAACAGTCCAGTACCGGACACAGTGACTCTCGTGGGAGACCTGATCATTCAACTGGTCTTGGGAAACCCCAGCAAGGCATATGCCGTGGCGAATTTTTGCCGAGAATTTTCCAAAAAGGATCGTTTCGAGAATTATAAGCAAAAGACGAACCATGAATCGACCAATCGTTTCGAATATCATGCATTTCTGAAGAAACATCTTCAAAGCAAATGCCAGGAAATATTCTCTGAGGAAATTCTAAATTCGAACGGGTCCAGAATGCAAACAAAACCCAAGCAGAATGCTCGACATGGAAACTTTTTCCAATTAATCAGCCAGCTGTATCTTCACGATTCGATAGACACGTCCCTCATGCAGTGGATCATCGTGGCTATGTTGCAGAATCGCAGCGAAGAAAAATTGGAGCAATTGTGCGATTTGTTGATTGATATCGTCGACAAGATCAAGGAGAGTAATAAGGCGTGTCTGAAGAACATTTTCAAGTCATTGCAAGCAATCTTCGATGAGTCGAAAGGCTCATTAGATCCTCGTGTGCTGGCGAAGATTGGAGAATTGCTGCTTCTGAGAGATCACCAAGGGAGTGACGCTCCAAAGATCGGGTATTCGGTGACTGGCAAACCAAGCAGCGCACCCACAGGGTTCCCCTACAAAAAATCATTCGTGAAGAAGCCCTTCGTCAAGAAGGCCAAGAAATACCTGAACAAAAATGAAATTATTTTCTAAAACCACTTTTTCCATCATTTCCTTTTTATAAATTTCTTTTTCTTTTTTCTTTTTTCGTTTTTCCTTCCTTTTCACTGAATTCAACATTTATTAAGGAACGACATTTCTATTTGAACTCGTCATGGTTTGTTGTGCTGAATAACCAAATAAAATCACTTTAATTGCAAACACCTAGCTCGTATTCACTGCAAGTGTTGACAGAAAATCCGATTGAATTGACCGCATTCACCAATCGTCAGTCTCATTCGAGCCGTTTGCCTTTATTTTTGTGGCAAACCATTCGAAAGACAATCATCTCGTGCGCCGTCCAACACCCAAGCCAATTCAATTAAACGAAGCACGAAAGTCCCACTCAAGACATTTAAACGTACTGTTGGGATTTCATTATTTATTGCAATTGCTGACCACATTACGGTTTTGTTACGGATGTCAGCCATGTGTGCATGTGTGGTGTTTGAGTATGTGATGTGTGTGTGTGTGCTTCGGTCTCGGTGCGATGTGGCATTTTTCGTTTTCAGCAATAATTCCCAAGTTTTCTCACATTTTCCATTCGGTATTGTTTTTCAAATAAAATCAAAAAGGCATCAGAAATGGGAGGGGAGGGGAGGGATGACAGGGCGGCACAAATGCTTATGCATTCGATTTCGAATATCTTTCGGGATTCTTGTCGTTTGCATATGTGCAAAGAATAACGTTTAATTGTATCGATTGCGTTTAGCATCCAGCTCGAGTCTGTTGCAATCCACGTTGCGGTTAACTCAGCAAATAATACAATTTCCCATGTTCTTGTTGGCAGCAGTCGACTAGTTGTTCGACCACTTGTTTTTTGCTGTCGACGAATCCATTGCCGGGATAAACACCTCCTGCAGAATTCGAATGCGATTCAATGATGCAGACGATGAGTATTCTTCCGGAAAAAGGGAATTCAAGCAAAACAGAAATATTTAATTTCGAGGTGAAAATAATCGAATGATATTTTCCATTGCTCCAGCAAATGTTCAGCCAAACGGCAATAAATTAAACGTGTGACTGAGATTCCGCTCGTCGTGTGGCATTCTTAACGAGTTTCTCAATTCAATTAGTCTCATTACAGAGCATCCCAACCCAACCGACGGAATATTCTCCAAAGTTAAATCCGAAAATGGAATCATCAGAAAACTAAAACTCAAGAGATTTCATTTCATTTCATTAAAACGGCTTTCTCACCTAAAAAAAGAAAGAAGCATCGCTGGGAAACACACCGAACACTTCCCAAACGAATATGATGATCGCTAATCATTGAGTTGTGTATTTGCCACACTCCATATCAAGAGGATGATATTTCTTTAGAAATTACAGATAATTAATTCAACACGTTTTTCAAATAAAAAACTTTTTCGTTTCTATCGTGC
>JANSTV010041334.1:0-15337 GCA_027564135.1 Lestremia cinerea
CCGGATGACAGAACAAACACTAAAATTAAATCACTTAAAACATAACAATCAAATTAAATTCACCCGAAATTACATTTCATCAAATGAACGAAAACGAAAACATCAAATGCACGAACCGAGAATATGTTGAATGTTTGCTGGAAATGATATCTTGGTAATGGCCGGGCGATAACAATAACGTTTGCTGGCATTCACATCAAGGAAGGCATTCAGCCAAAATGTGGGAGAGCTGCTCTTATTTGAACTCCACTTTTAGCACAAAGCACTTAATAAAAAAATATTTGAAAACTATTTTCGGGCGAAAAAGGCGAATGCATGGATACCCTGCGGCTTATCGCACTCTCTCCGCACACAACATTCAGGAGCATCAATGGCATCGATGACGATAACCATCGTCAGACCATTCTATTCGAGTATGTTAATGCCGGTTGACGACTTTCGATGAGATTCCATTCGATTATTGAATGCCACCGTGAATGTCGGGGAAAACTCCAAAACAATTTTCATATTGATTTCCCCCGAACCGTGCCCCCCGAGAAACTTTCCGGGAAGGATTTCGAGCTTTTTGTCGAATGAATGTTTCATTTTGGAGGTTCGGGTGATATTTGAATTTCATCGAATTGCAATGCGTGGCCAATGGGAAGATTCCTCGACCGATCGTCAGTCAAACGCACGAGCGCTCGATCGCCCGATCAGTGAACTATTTTCAATTCCAATATGGCGGCGATCAAAAATCCTTCCCGACGTTCTTTTAAAGCCAACGAAGCCCTGTCAAAAAAGCTGTTCTTTTCCTGTTCGATGACAATTCGCGGTTTCGCCTGGCAAGCGACCGTCCAAAGAATCTGTCCATTGGGCTGCTATAGTCAACAAAGACCGCACACAATGCGAGTTCATTCGAAAAGGTTCGATGCATATTTATTCGACAAACAAAATCACATGTTTGCCTCAATTTTGAACAGACATTATTACATTTTTTGTATTACAATGCGCATTGTTTGTATTGTAAACAGAACGCTGTCGTTTTATTAGCAACATTCTGTTTGGAACCGCAAGCCATCAGATTGAACATCGATGAGCCGTTGGTCGAGTGTGGAAAATATGAGTGAATATTTCGGAGACGGTTCATGTGTATTGCCGACGGGCGGAATGCTTATTTTCGAGATTGAGGTTTGACAGCAAGATTGGCTATGAATAAGTGATGAGACAGCCCACAGACATTAACTTTCAATCGAAAAGTCGACGGAAAAAAGCAATCGTGTTTGTTAGTTTTCTTATCGATTCGAGCAGTTGTCTGAAATGGAATGCGTAAAAGAGCATTTCAAATGCATTCACGTGGGATGAAGGAGAGAAGGGGGAGGAGAGTCGCTACTTCGATTTTATGCAATTTAAATTAATGAACAACCAATGGGTGGATACTAAGATGGGGCGTTGATGGGGTGGTGATGGGCTGTTGCCATTCAATCGATCCCATTCAGTCCATCCGACTCGATAATCCTGACTCATTTCGTTTGCTTATTATTTATTCATACAGCACTTGACGAAGACATCTCAACAGCAAGGAAATCACATTGAAAGCATGCTTTCACATCCATGCGATGTTATAATCAAATTATGCAAAAGAGCCATTCACTGCTGTTGTTCCGATGGCTTCAATATCACAATAGGCTGACACTGAAATGCATAATGACATCGACAACGTCAATGGTTCGTAAAAAAGTTTTACCATTTTCTTTCTCGCCATCTTTCTTCTTCTTCATTTGTTGTTGTTGGGCTGTGCTTGCGTCTTTTATGTCTCAAGAAATTCGAATGGCTCTGCTGATTAGTATGCGAATACTTTTCCAGTTCCATTGTCGCACCGAATGACATGAGTCTTGTCGACGAGCAAATTTATTCGGCTTTGTTTATTTTGTCTGCGCATCATCCCCGAGCCGTAGTGTTTTCTTCGAGAAAGTCTCGTTTTCTTTCAACCTTTTGCCTGTTTTTTTTTTATTGTTTTTCGAATTTTAATCAATGCCGCTTTGAAAGCATTGTACTTGAAATGCCATTTGAACTTTGTCAAGAGGACTTTTACCCTGCGACGAATGTCATCACTTTGAATCAATGGGCGGGCAAGCGGAACATTCTCAATGGAAAATTCATTTTTCAACAATGTCATTCTCAGCACCTTTCGTCGGATCGACTTCTGACTGGTTCTTTTCAGCGCACTTTTAATCTCGTTTTGTTGTTGTTGGCTTTCTTTTCGACTAAGTTTCCTTCGTTTTGTATCTTGTCGAGTTTTGATGAATAATTTTCCTGGCGCTTTTGTTGAACGGTTGAAAGTTGAATGTCGACGCAGAGACATTTCGAAACGAATCGAATCTGAAAATCGGGATTCTCGTCATGAACGCGTTCTTTTTTTCCGCAAATCGAATGGAACACAAATGTTGATGGCAAATGTTGCCAAAATGAAAATTTTCACTTTGGCGATTGCAGTTTCTTCATCGCATGGATGTGTCATAAAATGTAACGACTTGCAGATTGCAATTTTATTACTTTCGGAATTGAACATATGGGTCTGGCTGCTTTGCCTCGAGACCATCGCGATTCCATGAATGAAACATGAACGTCTAAATCCATCTAATGATTCTTCTCGAAAAGTCGACGCAAAGAAATCGGAAAATTCCACGTCGTTTCAGCTTCAGCTAAAAAACGCCTATGAATCGCAATTCACGCTCAATTTAACGCGAACAAAACTTATTTTCAACCTGATTAAATCTCTAAAGAATCTCTGTTCGACAATTTTTTTTTTTTTTCGTTCAATAGGATTTTCCCCGGAAAATCAACATGGCCACCGGCACCGGCACAACTTTAGCAAAGTTACAAAATACAATTAGACAATAATTAATCTCAGCATTCAGCAGAAAGAAAGCAATTTAAAGCTTTGAATAATTATTTTTTAATGAGACTTGTTTTGAGCAAATCACGTGGCGTCAAAAAGTTTCCATCGCGAATAATACATCCGCTTCGTTCGATATGCGATGCTGAATGGAAAAGTTTGGCCGGTGTTAAATTGACGTCCCGGGAGATGGTCCGCGAGTCGAATGGATATTCTGGCGACAAATCTCGCGTCGCAATTTATATTTTTTCTAAGCTTCTCCTCAGGTTACGGGTTTTCGTGCCAAATCAAACGAGTTTGGAGAGTACGTTCCACGAATGGCTCAGCAGGAGGGAAATCACCTGGTTCTGTTGCTCGCAAATTTGAAGCAAACAGTGTTTTTTCTCGAAGGCAAAGCTTCCTGAAAGAAAAATCGAAATTGTTTTCTTCATTTTGGTCGATTCCAGCATATTTTTTTTCCATCCGCTCTTTCGCACAAATCAAAATGTATTTAACAAAAATGAAAAATTATTTACAAGGATATTTACCGTCGGAACATAATTTCCACTAAAAAAAGAAAATGAAGTAAAGACAGCCAAAGTTTTCCAAGATTTATTAAAAAACTTTTCCCTTCTCATGAAATTCATCGTTGAATGTTCTACGTTTATTGCGATTGCCAGTCGATGATGGAATGGTCGGACGCATAAATCGAAAGCCATTAAACTGTGAAAACGGAAATTACTGTAATTTATCGATTCTGCAAGGGGCCAATTGTCACCTGTATCTTCCTGGCTGCCATCATTGACTCATTCCGAGCACATAATAACCGACTCTCAAATGGTAGAGATAATGGATCGAAGAGGTTCATGACATCAAAGTGCATAAATGCAATCGACGCTTATCATTCACCAAAATGAATGACAAATTCTCGGGAAATCTGATCTGTTAATGGATGTGTAAAATTGCCACTACTAAACATTCATGAAGACGACGACGATGCCATCAATCTTTCAATTAGAGGAGAACCGCATCGGAGACATCAAAGGATTGATGGCAAAAGCATTTAACCATCAACATTTACTATAGAGATGCATCTGCTATGAAAGCATTCGAATCGAAACACGTTGCATCGAAAAGGGATTGAAAAGAGCTGCAAAGCAACGTGAACCGTGGGTAGCGATCCGTTGAAGGTTCAAGTCAGCGTTTTGACTGGGAAAGAAAATCGGTTTTGTGTCGCATTTTGGCGCATCATTCACAGCAGAATAATGAATATTTTGGCATTTCAATTACGCTCATCGCGACAGAGATTTTAAAACGTCTCTTCTTTTCACTCGCAAAACCTATCCTTCCCCCTACTAGCTCCTTCAGCTCCAGTAAATTCTGTGGAAAGCATGAACCGTGAAAGCTTTTGAGAAGAAATTCGAGTTTGTCGCTGTTGTTCGATGAGCGAAGAGAATTCAAATAGTGCAATTGGTCCGTTGCTGAAAGCGACAATGGATGAATGAGCTACTTCAAAGTTGAAATTACCTGAACCGACCTGGATGGGTGGTACACGGTCACCAGCCATCACCAAGACATGATCCACTAATTGATGTTATTAACGATTCGTCGCCGTTCAAACAGAAAATCTCGCCTCTGTGCACTCAGCACTCACAGCGGCACCCTTTTCCTGCAATGCCAAGCCAAATACACAACAAGAAATGCTCTTTCTTCACCAACTTTCGTCCAACAAAGGAAAAATTCCATCAAGTTTCTTTGCAAGATCTTTCGAGTGTGTATTTTCGATGGTTTCTTTTCGTTATTTTTGCGACAAAACAAAAATAAAATTTACTTCAAAAAATGAAAGAAAAAGACACAAAGTTGTCTCTGTTTATTTGTCGTAACGAATGGTTGGAAGCGCAAGTTTCCCGTGGAAATTCTATGGCGCGCATCACGGTCTTTGTATTTGCGGGGCACACAGATGATTCAAGAATTGTCAAAGCGAGTTTTGAGTGAATTTCAAAATATGTTCTTTTGCATTAGTTTCGAATTGAATAAAAGCACACCAAAGTTTCATTCATTCCGTTAGCTCTTCCCCGTCCAGCGATCGATACACAACACGAACTCTTCGTTTGTATCAAATATCAGACTTGTGCACCCACCGAACCGAAACGTATTCGCTTATAAATTGAGCATGATATTCAAAGTGGCCAAAAAGGAAAAGAAGAAGAAGAAGCAAGAAAAACAACAAGATATTTTCCAATTTCTTTTCAGGTTCATCCATTTTCGAATTCACTTCAAGTCGCCCTCAAACACAGCGATTCAGCCAATGTTCGTTCGATTGTGAAATTTTTGTTTTGTAATCGATGCCGGTTGTTGCTTGTCATTTCCCTCGATCTTTGACCCAAATTGGGCCCCAGAGAATGTTTTGGACATACTTTACTGTGTTGTAACAACATCGCATAACTGATTCAGTTGAAGCATTTTCGAATGGACCAAAACAAAGGAGTGTCTTCGATGAAGGCGATTTTCAAGAGGAATTTCTCCAGAGGATGCTACTTGATTTGAATAACAGGAAAACTCGTTGAATACAAAACACCCGAAAAAAAAAATTGGCCAATACAATGTTTTAGAACCGAAACGACGATCGATACGACTGTTTGGAAACATTAGCAGGTACGAGGCATCGAACGAGACATTGCCGGATTCAATTCAATGCTGCGATATTTCCGCCTGAAATTAGCACAGTCGAATGGATTTGCATGCTGCTGAAGGCCTTATTGACCATTGCTAATGAACGTACAAGGGTACTCATTAGTGAAGACATCTCCACTTGAGGTTTTCCTCCAGCAGAGCGGTCGAGATCGAGTTGTAGGAAGCGCAACACTGCTGTTTTGCCAACGGGGCCACTTGCAGATTTCATTCCATTTTATTCTCAACTTTTCTGCTTCTTCTTCTTCTCATTCTGAGTCGACACTGCAAACTGTACAATTCCGACAGAAAGTTTCTTTGGAATTAATCGCGATGCAAGGCATAACTTTTACCTTGAAACCGCAACCGCTTCAACCTCCAGAGGTGAATTCCATTGGAAAAAGTTTTTCTTGTTCGCTCTGTGGGAGCTGTAAGACCATACGCCTTCAAGTGTATCATTTTGGATGTAAGCGATCGCCACCAATGCATCTTCCCGATTTCGGTTAAGTGGAAAAAGTTGTAGTCTGTTTTGTGGTTATGCAAAAAGTTGAAAAATATCTCTTCCATGCAATTTGTTTGCTGAACTGAACGAAGAAAAAATAAGGAAAACGAAGCGACCGAAGCTGAGGGAAAAATTCTTGGGAGAATTACGGAAAACACGACAGTAATTTATGATTCCGCTCACTAATAATTTATTGAAGAGGGAATTTTTTCCTTCTTCGAGCTTGCGGTTCCGGTTGCTTTCCGCATCGTTCGGTGCGGGTGCCGGTCAAATCGTCGAGTAATTAAACGGACTCGCAAGTGTGAAATTGCTTGGTGACAACCGTCATCTCATCTCGGATCGTTTGAGAAAATTGCAATCATGAATCTTCCGGTTTTGCACTTTGATGCATTCATTGCGCGTCGTCGAATTCAATTAAAAAGATAACATTTAATTAAAGTTGTGGTCGGAGAATGCAAATCAAACTTTCATTATGTTTTTCTGTGAGTTCTGTTTGGTCAGTTTTTGTTTGAAGTGATGCTGGGAGGGTTTCATTCCGAAGAGATTAAACAGTGGGCATGAGTTTTGCGGAAAGCCATTCGTGTCTTGGATTCTCCTCTAATTAAGAAAGTTCAACAGGTTCTCCTGGGCGAGTAGATGAAATGTTACGATTTCTGTTGGACGTCAGCTCAAAACCCGAAGATGAAGTGATGCATCTGTGGGAGACTCGAAATCGCATTTCCGTCAAAAGAAATCGAGAATTCGATGGAGGACTCCATTGTAGGTCAGATTTTCCAAAACGAAAATCCAATAATTGAAATGAGTAATTTCACAAAGAGAAACTACAGATTTATTGTTCATAAAATGGAATTAATTGAATTAATGAAATCAAATGCCGCTTATCGGAAACCAACAAGCAAGGCCGTTCCCTGTTCGTTTTCATCCAACCAAATAATCAAATTGTCCCGATTTTCCATTGGTTTTTTTCTCCCTTTGTTTTTGCCCGGTCGCCGATTCAAAATGCAAATTAAATTGAAAATAATTTATTCATGTTTTTGTTTTTCGCATTCCATAAATATAAATCTGTGCGAAATCAGATTGAATAATAAAAATGTATAAATTGTTGTGCGTGTGTGTGTGTTTGATGGTGTTGGTGTTAACTTCACCTTTTGCAGAAGAAGAGAGAGAGAGCGAGATAGACGGAGAGAGAGACAGAGAAAAAGAGAGAAAGAGGGAGAAAGGTGTAGAGAATGATAAAGAAAGAGAAAGAAAGTGAGACATAAAGAGAGACATCGAGAGAGAGAAAGAGAGAACTCGCCACTCGCATGGGTAACGGAAAATTTATGCGGCTAATGATAAGCCGCTATTCGCATTCAACGTTGCCGTTGTAATCTATTACGTAGCGCCCAAGCACCGCAGCACATAATTTTCTTTCTTCGTTTATCCAAACGTCACACGAACGATGAAACGCTTTTTCTTCTCCGCTTCTCATCCGAACGGAACCTTTCACGCATTCTGGCTTGTAATCCACCGCGACAACAGAAAGCAAAAACGACACGAAAAAAATATCATTTTTTTTCTTTCTTTTTGCATGAATAATTTAAAAACTTAACACGTCGTGCTAGCTGTGACGGCATCGTCATTGCCATTTTCGTCTTGGCAATGTTCGTCGTGCCGAAGGAAAACGCTCGAAGAAAAATTATAAATTAACTTTATGAAATTCCTGTCGTTGAACGTTCCGTCAACGTGTATGTGAGTGTGTGAGTGTGTGAGTGTGTGTGTGTGTATGCGTGTGGGTGTGCGTGTGGGTAAGTGTGTGTGGGAAGAGATGGGGGAGACTGACTGATGATGATAGCATCCGCAACCCCCTCCAGGGTTCAACAACTGAATCTACATACAGCAATATTCGCCTTCACATAGTTCCGCCATTACTGCTTACCTTTCGAGCGGTTGAAAGCTTTCCTCGTCGCTGAAATATGCACCATGAAAACGGTTGTATGTACAAACAAAATTCTCAAACATTTCTCTAGATGACAATTCCGTTACTTTCCAGGTACGTTGAATGAGTGCTCGACAATCTCCCCTGATCTCATTGCCAATCACGGGTCATGCCGCAAACTGGAACAAGCGAAATTCAATTCGGCAAAGGCATTTTACGCCCGAAAGGGAAGAGCGTTTCGGGTACGGAAAGGGAAGAGCAAAAAAAAAACCCAGAAAATATCGTTTATTTTTATAGTTCCGGTGAAAAATTATTGGAGCAGTCCGTAAGTTGTCTGTTTGAAGAGAGAAAAAATATGAATTTTCCCGGCGGATGTGAATGGAATGGCACAAAAACAGAAAAGTGAACGGTGAAAAGCCCAGCAGACGACATCTCCACGACAACGTTGTTAGGTCCTTAATCGCAAAATGTTTCACATTTTTATTCTGGTCGGACATGGCTTTCATTTGCGACGAACGGCAAAAAAAATTGAGTAATTAATGCGATTTAGGCTAATTAGAGCCATTCGTTTTGCTGAAAGTTTAACTGGAAGCGTTGCGAACGCTTGAGGCTTTCGGACGTTTGTTGTGAAAGCGTTTCTCGTGCAATCAAACGGTTGTGGCTTCACCGAGAACGTGATAACGCCATAAATGGCTTCGACAAGTCTTTCATTCTGGTTGCGGGATTGATAGCATGGCCTGATAGCCTCCAGGAGCGGGAACCATATGCTATCAAATCCCACAAAAACAACCGACTAACCGAATCGACATCGACATTAGATTTTAATTTCAAACGATTTTTCAACCGAATTACTCGATTCTCATATGACAGACAATTTATTCCACGAGAGGATCCGACTCATTATGCATTTCCGACAAAAATTGCATCATTCCGAATAATTAGCCTTACGAATGTCTTCAGTTATGTCTACCATTATCAGAAATGACAGGCCATTAGGAAGCATTGAGATTCCTTGAGAAGCGAACCATTTGGAAAATGGCACTTGGAATGTGTTCTTTCGTAGCCAATTAGACTGAAGCAATGAAGGGGGAAAGCTCGCATTCAAATTCCTTTGAGAACTTCCGATGAAATACAGCAAATTAAGAAAGCTGTTCTCTCGCAGCAGCTGAGTCCCATTGAAATGAAAGTAGCTGCATGACGTCAATTATGCATCAATGTTGCACAACCTGCATTCAACGAATTTCGAACGTAGTTGCAATTACAAAATCCGTGGAATTATTTTCGATTTGTTGTTTCCTTCCAGCTGGGAGTTCAATGTAGTGAATGGAATGATAGTGAGCTTTGCATAAAATCACAAGGAATTGTTGGAAAATTGAATTTGCACCGGCATTGACTCACGTTTCTCCAATGAATGCCAAAGCACTGTTGCCAGACATGTGAGTCGATGGATAGTATATCCATTGGCGAAGTGCATCAACTCAGCGACATTCTCCGTTTGTCAAGGCAATCCGGGAAAATATTGCAAGCATTTTCAAAGTAAAATAGCTCCATATCGATGAATCCACATCATCAGCCATATCGAATTCACCACTTCAAAAGCGTATCCATTCAAATGTCAGACATTCAACTGGGTCATATTTCCGCTATTTGATATTTTCGTGAATGCTCAACATAGCCATTTATGGTTGATGTTTATGGCTTTTCAACATTTTTGCGGTGCTATTCATGGCCTGGTTACGTTTGATATTCCGTTTTTCCGAGCGAGTTCTATCCAATCCAAACTCTGTGGCTTACATTCAACGATGCTCCGCCAAAGGGGTTTACATCCGTCATTTGCCGCACTTTCATTTGCATTAATAACCGATACGTGGGCATGCTACCCTGGCAAATATGATGAAATCATTCGCATGAATGTAATACGGTTTCGGTGTCTGTGCAAAAACGACAAGAAAAACTTTCCGCAGGCATCGATGCGTAAAACAATAAAATCAAAGACGCCATCAATTCAATCCATTCGGCGAATAATCGAGTGAGACGACGAGAGTTGTGTCTCAGGCAGGCACCACCAATTGGAGGCCTTTTAAAATCATTCTCGATCACGCACCCCTCCCACCAAATTATGCAAATGAAAATGGTAATTTTCAATATTTTCGCCAGAAGAAAATTTTATGGAAATGTCATGTTGATGAAAATGCGAGAATAATTGATATGCAGCACAATTACCGATTCGCCTTCGATTCAAGCATTCACGTCAATTCTCGTCGTGATCAATTTTGTGGAAAATTTTCCGAGAAGCAGAAATGAATGATTTTCTTTTGCTTTCGTGTAATTTATGATGTTGGCTTTTTGACGGATCGCTCGAACCCCAAATAGCAAGCGATGATTGATTGACATCATGCGAGGCTCGTTGTGAGCGTGAGGTTGACTGAGATGGGATTGTGTGGGCTGTGGCTTGGATCAAATCAATTCTCCTCAATTCATGGCCGATCCAATTTTATCTCTGCAAACGAATCGACTATCGACTATCTTGCAATTAACGACTGCTTGGGATGGCAGCCCTCCGGCACAAGCCGCACACATCCATATTCATGCCTTTCCATTCGGAATTCATTTAAACGTCGCTTCATCACACATGCAGAATAATGAATGAAATGTTAATTTTGGCTCCTTCTTCGACATCAACATTCCTCTTCGTAATGGGAAAAATTCTTCAGTTGATGAATTCGAGGAATGTTCAACATTTCGATATTTGTTATTGCATTAATTAAAATGATGTTCAATGCGCAATAGGGTGTGTGTGTGTGTGTTCGATATCCGAAACGGAACAACGGCTGTTTATCTCGGCGTCAAGACACGGCACTAAATAAATTCACGATTTTCGGTTGCGAAGGCACTTTTCGTGATTTATCTCGTTTTGCAGATGCTCTTGAACGCAATTGTGATTTATTGCATTTCGGATAATTGGATCCGTTGGCATGGCATCCGAAATTGATACATTTTAATAGCGCGCAGTAAATAAATAATTTCGCAGGAAAAAAACTTTTTTTGCTGGTGGGATTAATGAACAAGCACAACTGACTGATCATTATAGCATCGAGGGGTGTTTCAGGCACTCTAAACAAATAAAAACTAAAAAGAAAATAAAAGAAGAAATGTCTTGTCTGCTCAGCTGGCGGACTTTCAAACGCTTCCTTGACTCACTACATTTCCGCCTTCGTTTTTAGAATGCGGAAGAATATTTATTTCCAGCCTCGCGTGGATGAACCAGGCACGAGCAGAGATTGTCCATGAGGTAAATGTCTTTACACTCACAGGGGTACAGTGTCGCAATTTCTCGTAACCAACAGGCATGGCAAACAGAAATGAAAGGCTTGGCGATGAGTCATCATTGTTTAAGACCGAGAAACTTTTGGAGGAATTGGGTTCGTAGCTTTGCTTCTTGTCAGTGCGAAGCTCACTTGATTGAATCGCCTACAAGTTAGCTTCCCCAACATCAACCCTATCGGTCGCTTTGCGTCAAGCACATCACACGAGCGCCGTCAAGCAACTTACGTCCAACGGCTTGTCGACCAAAGAGCGCCGGGCCACTGACCACGACGCTCGGACAATGAGCCCAATGTAATTTTTTAGACTGACTCGAGCGTATCAGTAATGGTTCTTCTTACATTTTTCCATCCCATTGAAGAAAATTGATTCGGTATTGTCTCAATGCATCTGCTCACCGTCGCGGAATTCCGGAAGTTCTGTTTTGATGAAAACAAGAATCGTTGGCAGCCAATGGAACTCAAGATGAGACTACGAACGTTTTCATGAAGGATTAATACAATGGGTGAGTGGGTGCCATCGGGCTGTCGATGGATGACTAAAGTTCGCTACGAAAACACCTGTGCTGTGTCGCTGCACACCTCGCTCCATCGATCAAAACTTGTTAATGAACTGTCAGAAAAATGTTTGAAAGAAAAGTTACAAAAGTTGAATCGTCAGTTAACTCGATGCACACCATATCGCATCGTTTCCTGTAGCAGGGACAACATTTCACTGGAATGGTTTCCGGTTTGCAAAGTTTTTTTTTTCTCGTCAATTGAAATTCTTCAAAAATTCTTTGGAATTCATCGAGTTGAATAAACACACACATTTGACAAGCGCACAATGGGTTAGCCAAAGACAGCTTTGCTTAACGTTTTTTTTTTTTCGATTGACATTCCTCGAATACAAATGCAGCGCAGTCTTCTGCAGGAGTATCGTTTTGTGTGAGAGTGAAATTTAATTTCAGACGTCCCAAGTTTCCAACGGGAAAGTATTGAATTTCTTTTGTTACACGTCATTGCTGTAACTTACTTTGGAAAATGGAGAGCGCTTTTGAAGCAAAACGACTGTGTCGTCGAAGTGAATTGAATCCGTGTTAAAACACGCTCGCATCACATGAGATCATTTTCATAATCAAATTACGATATTTCAGACAGGTGAGCTTCGCAAAACAGCGTGTCTCGAGCTCTTATCCTTGTTGGAAACCTTCTTCTGTTTACTCATGTTAATTTCATTGAGAAACTCCTGTTCGGGGTAATCTTTGAGATTACATTCAGGTGAGCAAACGAGATAAAGTTTTACTCCAACCCATTGTCAATGCGAAAATAATCAGTGAATTTCACGAATATTTTCAATTTTGTTGGATTCGATTTTGCTTCTCCTTTTTTTTAATGAAAGAAGTTGGAAAAAGTGGAATAAAAACGCTGGAAAATTCAAGCAGAAAAGGGGACAACCATCGAGCCTCCACCGTCTAGGCTTGAACACTGCGGCGGTTACAAGGCGATTACAGTGCAGCACATGTGTGAAGAGCGGTCTGAGCGACAACGTCGGCATTAAATACGCCTTGCGTTCACGGAAATCAAGTTGCGATAGCGCTATCCTATCTATTTCCGTCTCTTAGTCGTCTCACAGCAATGCAAGCGGGCTTCCATCCGGTAAAACGCCAGCTCATGTTCTCCCCAGCCCCCCCTTCCCCGTCACCATTTAATAATTTACCAGATTTTCAGTTCTCATCATTCGGCATTTATTTTTCATTTAAGCATTTAGAGGTACATTTAACAGGAGCTTGGAGCCTATCACCGCACACATTATTGCTCGTGCATTATCATTTCGTGTGAATGAAAGTCATTTTGCGTCATATGTAAATTGTGGAGATGTGGCAGGTGTGCTGCGGGTGCCCCGTTCCCATTGACGACAGTCATACACAGGTTGCTTGGGAATGGGATTGTTGGCGCTATTAACAGTTACTCCAAAAATGGTATTTCTCCCATTTCCCGAGTTGAGTGCTCGCCAAACTATCAGCAAATGGCATTTCCGCTATTGCAACAGCTTTCGGCTCACTCATCGCCGCTAATTGGCTTCAATGAGATCGAATCTCGTATAACTGAAAATATTTCGATGGATTCACCATCAAAAAGCGGATTCCTTAATTTCCGTTCGGATTCCAGCCACTGACGCATTTGATCATCAAAATATGTTTCAATTTACAATTTCCATCGTATTTTCAAAGCAAATTTTTTGAATCAACAAATTTCAATCATGGAATTTCATTTCGGTGAAGCATCGTCCATCAAAATGAATGGATGCAAAATGGCCAACGCGGAAAACTATTCATCAGAGGAATGAACCACTTTCCCATCGGGCATAAGCACATTGGATGTGTACACTCTGGCTTTGCCATTGACATTATTCAAATTCCATAAACTGCAAATCGACGTTCGCTTGCGAAATTCATTATTTTTCCTCGAAAAACTGGAGAGTGCAACCGAAATACCGTTAGCAATGTGCATGCTTTTCGCCCATAATGGTTCCGCATTTCCCATTCGCATCACCCAGCAATGAATTTCAATTCATTATTTTAAGCAATTCAAATCTCAACAGCAAATATTTTGCTGGAAAGTGAAATGGCGAATGGGGTTCGGTTTGTCCCAAAATGATGGCTTCGCCCAGCTTTGCTATTGACAGAGTTGATTTCCGGTGGGAAACGAAGCACCTGGTTGTTGTAGGCTTGTTTGTGCAATTCGCTATTGGATTATCTTTTGTTGTTGTTAGAACTTTCAGTTGGTTTATCAGCTTTTGCATTGCGCGAAGGATAATGAAGGAATTTAATCGCATTTGTCACACAATAAACGAGATTTGTGACGAGAGCTGCGTTGGAAAGCACAGCTTCCTTTGTTGCAGTGCCAACAGCGGTCTTCACGGAGACTCATCAAATCCAAATCATAGCAATTTTCCTTGGAGTGTTTCATGAACCATTCATTTTACGATGATTAACTTGAGCATCAGCTAGCGCATCATCCAATCGAACACTGGCTTATGTTTGGCAGACACAAAACGTTGAGTCAAATTGCAAGCAAGAACCGAACAGAATAAATTTATTTCGATGAAAATGCCATGTTATGAGCAGCAGTGCAGCAAAATTGCAACACAATGGCATCTCTCATCGGCATCAAGACGTGCAATGCACATTCTCAGAGGAGCAAAGCTCACTCGCCCTAACACATTTCGCTCACAACATTGTCGACATGCATGACACATTCAAACATACAAAAACACAATATTCATCCAAATGGGATAATAAAATTCAAATTTGTACACTTTGCTGAAAGCTTTCGGGTATTTTCACTGGGATTCCAATCCAGTCCGTTGCCAAACACTTTGCGGAAAATATTGAATTCTTCCTCGAGAAAGTAACGCCGGTTTCGATGGAATTTCAAGCGTTGGCGGAAGGCAGGTGAGTGGTAATGGCAACGGAGAGATTAGAAAATGGCAAACATTTGCTCTGCCGGAACGACTCGAATGATGTATGTGTGTGTGTGTGTGTGTGTGGAGAATTCTTTGCATGGTCATGATTACGATGACATTTGTGAAATATTAACGGTTGGTGTTGGTCCGAAGATAAACTGTCGAGTCATCAAATGTGTACATTTTATGTGTTTTGTATCATCGATTCCTTCGCAAAATGCCGAAATCGATTAATAAAGAAACAAAATAATAAATCACACATTTTCAGATGTCTCTCGGATGTCTCTCGGATGTCTCTCAGATGTCGCTCGGATGCTGACAAGATGGACCGGCTTTGATGGTACGCCATCAAATCGAAATGTTTTTCGAGCTTCGAAAATGGCCAATATCAGCAAATCGAAAGCCGGATTAAAGCCAATATTTTTGTTGTTGCTTTTTTTTATTTATTTTTGTTGGAAAATTAATATTTCCAATAATTGCACACATGATAATCATTGGCAGCGGCAGCCAACGTCACAAAAGTCCCAAATCGAACGAGTAAACTGTAATTGCTCGTTAAAATGCAAATGAATTTGTTATGACGTTAATATATCGACGATCACGGATGAATGATTAAACAGTT
>JANSTV010041445.1:0-15337 GCA_027564135.1 Lestremia cinerea
ACGTAATTAATTGCAATTCATTTCAAAACGAAATATTCAAATATTCAAATATTTGAGAGAAAAAAGAAATTGAAAAAAATAAAAGAAAAATAATAATAATTTCATCGAAAAAAAAGTTGGGGGAAAAGGTCTAGCTGTTTACTTGGCCTCAGTGGCTGGGGCGGGGGCAGCTTCGACTGGGACTTCGGCAGTTGTTTTTTCCGAGTCCGACTCAGTTGGCACCGCAGCCGAGTCCTCGCCAGCAGTGGCAGCACTTTGAGCTGGTTCGGCAGCAACAGTAGCAGAGACAGGTGTATCTGGTTCAAGTGCGCTTGACACCTCGGCCGCTTGAGCCGGAGATGCTTCAGCGGGAGATGCTTCAGACGTTGCCACTTCCTCTGGAATGGCCGGAACAGCTGGAACAGTCGGAGTAGCCGCAACAGCTGCCACAACCGGAGCACTAACCGGAGCGACCGCCTTCTCCGATTCAGCAACCTTCTCTACAAGGGTTTCAGCAACTTTCTCTACAAGAGTTTCAGCACTCTTTGGTGGCTCTGCGGCTACTACAGTCGCCACAATCGGTTCACTGGCTTTTTTCACCTCAACCACTGCTGGTTCGTCCACCTTTGTCTCGACCACCGTTGTCAAACTCAATTTCGCCTCATTCACCTGTTTCTCACTCAATTTCGCCTCATTCACCTGTTTCTCATTCAATTTCACCTTCAAATCCTCGATTTGTTGCTTCAAATCGACCACCTCATCTTTGTACGTTTTCACCTCGGCCTCCAATTGCTCAATTTGATTTTTCTCGTACGAAGTTGCACCAAGATTCGATCGAATAAAGTCCAAAGGATGTTCTGGTTTGTTTGGTGTTTCCAGCAATTTCACCAGCACCTTGCTAAACATCTCAATCACACCTTTGCTCTCAATATATTTGCGAAATTGATCGCGTTTGCTGTCAATTGGCTGCGAAAACGAGAATGAAATGCGTCAGACGGAAAAAAAAACATTCGAAAAGCAGCAAAATTCCGATCGATAACGGCACTCGCTTCGAAACAATGGAAATACCAGAACCCAACAACCAACCCATTGTTCGACTGTGCTGTCCAATTGGATTCTAACTGGTTCACTATCAAATCGATAAATGACTACGCTCATTACCTTGTATGACATCTTTGCTCGAATTTTCTGCGTTTCAACACAAAAACTGGACGATTCGTTTCCTTTGCCTTGCCGAAGCTATTTACTTTTGATTGTTTTCAACTGAGAATTTCGAGGCAATGCAATAACCTGTGCAATTTTATTGTTTCAAACAAAATGAACCATCTGGTTGTTGGCAGGAATGAAAGTGAATATGGCTGCATTGATTTGATGGAATATCCTTTAGGCTCGACGATTTTGGGGCGAATGGATGCGTTCAACGCCATCATGGCGAATTGACAAGTGCCATTTTTGAAGTTTATCGGAGAAAATGTTCTTGTCCCCAACAATTTCCGTGGAAAATTTTGCAAAATTCACCAATTTTCCGCAAATTTCTCAACAAAGTTTCCACGATCGCCCCACAAACGCAGTGCAGAAAAAAATTCCTCGAAAATCTTTGGAAATCATTGAACGATTCCATTCAACGCATCGTAACGCGCTCGCTTGCGTTACAATGACAATCTACGGCCCGAACGCGAACAAAAACAGCTCAAACAGAATGCTATCGTTGTGAATACGATGAAATTTCAGTGTCAATCCGACTGTTGTCATTCATACAAGTGCAATCGAAATGGTGTTGTGAAGTTGATTATTTGCGCGTATGTTATGACTTTTAGCGTTGAGCCACACAGCCAAACCAGTCGCAGCGCAAACAAATTCGTTTCTAGTGGAAAATATTGGCAGTGCGTTGTTTTTACAAAGAACACAAACTGCAGAGCAAACAATCGACCAATGAAATATCAAAAACAAACATTTGTAGAGACGTGAATTCGCACGAAGCCAACGAAAGAAAAAGGCGGCCGACTGTGGAAAACCTTGTGAATGCGGTTGGAAAAGTCTTGACGAAATATCGTCCATTTCGTCCGCAAATTCAAACAAAGAATTAGCGATTTTTCATCTGATTTTCATCGTTCGACACACACCGAAACACACACACACACAAGCACGCAAACAAAACGAAAAGAAAAGAAAAGAAAAGCAGAAAGCGGATCAAAACTTTGAACCATATTTGTGATGTGTCTGTGGAATTTCAGTGAAATTTTCATGTTAGCAAACAAGTCGAGTGAATGTGAAGTGTGTTTGCGGTGAACGGAGTTGAATCAACAACAACAACAACAACACCACCACCACCATCACTAGCTTGGAATAACCGAAGCATCAGCCGATGAGCAAATAAATCATTTGATAATCGAATTGAAATTTGATTGTTTGCCGACGAATGGTTGAAATATGCCATTAGCAAATTCTGGGGATCCATGGAGGGCCCAAACCAATACACAAGTCGTCGTCGGGAACGTGGTAAGTTCTTGCACATGATTCCGTTCTATGTATTGCGTGCACTGTTGCCCCCCACTAGCCTCCCCTATGTCCACCCCTAGCTTCACTGTTGCTAATCGTGGCCGTGCTCAAAGCCTTCATCGCATAATTTTTACGTAACTCCATTCCGACCATGCAAGTTGAAGCATATTGTTGTTTTCAGTACAGCTTACGGGCACACACATCAAACGCATCACCTCAAACGTGCACGAATTTCACCGTCAAAATCCATCGACTGATTTGTTGCTTTAGTCGCCCTTTTGCCCCCGCCAAATTCGCTTCGCAATTGCAAAAATCCTCAACACATACCCATATATTCATGCTGAATCGTTAATTATTCGTTGATTTTGCGTCTTTACGAATCAAAATGCAGAGAAAAAAAAACTTGTCAAAAAGAGAAGAAGAAAAAAGAAAGAAGAAGAAGAAGCAGAAAAAAAACCAGGCAGGCAGCAATCCGCATGAATGCTTTGATGACATTCGAATTTGACATTACCATAATCGCGAGTGCTTGCCAACGGCAGTCGGCTTCTAATTAGCTGAAATATGTTTACTTCCGTAACCGTCAATTATTTTTAGGTTGGCAATCGGCTTTCGAACCCTCGCTGAGATTATATCTGATTCCAACAGTGGGACCGTTTGCCTCGGTGTTTACATTGGCTGTTTCATTATCATTGATACGTTGTTGTGCTGCGGTTTGGATTCGATGCGGCTTTGCTCGGCTGCAAATGGCAATTTCTCTGAGCCGTTTTCATTGATTGATCGCTTTCGCAATCGTGGCATCACCGCTAAACTCCCATCGAGCAACAACACCGACCAAAGAGAACCGCAGAGAACCAGATAAACGTGACACGCCCGTGCTAAACGGGCCACAAAAGCAACGCAATAGGTTTTATGTCATTTTCAAAATGAGCTGTATTCGTTTCGTTAACGCTATTTGACAGATCGCTTACTGTCTTTTCAAACACATACACACACAATCAAACACACACATTTTAGCGAAAATGGCATATTCCATTCCGATAGAATCAAAAACTCATTCATGTTTAGATGACTCAACACATCTTTCCGTTTCCATTTCAATTTACCAAAATTCATAATTCATTTTGGTCATCGGTGTGTCGGCGAGTGTGTATCGGTGTTTGTATGTGTGCTTGTCGATATGTGCTGGCATGTGAGCTCCTCTCACGCTCCACACGTAAACTTGTGTCAGCGAATGTGTTGTGCTTCGATCCAGAACCCGTTATTGAGGCAAATCACAGGCATTTTCTCTAACTGTTGTTTCTGCCGTTTCATTTAATTGTTGCCCGTGTGACAGCACATTCATTTGCATATGCAATTTGTGAAACGTCGTCGTTTGGCCTCATCACTTGCAATGGAGATGGAGTCATCACTGATCGACCCGTGACGAACCAGTTTCTATTGCGATTTCAATATTTTCCCATCGTCATTCACACCAATGCGAAACATCATCGGAGGAATAATAAATGGCCAACGTTGGGTTTGATTTATCGAATTTGCCCTTTGTGTCGCCAATGGCAGCCCACCTTTTCAATTGGCGATCAACAGGCGCATTCTATCGATTGCGGTTCGATTGATTCCAGCTCGGTGGAATGCTTTGAATTATGTATGAGAGCTTCTGAAGGTCATCGAATGGATCGATCTGCCATCAACATCATCTCAGCCCTTGCTAGCTCATTGATCTGGTGACCCTCTCTCCCTCCCCACACCGCATTCCGCACATCCATTCCATCAATTCCAACTCAATTTACGGTTCATTTCTGATATGACGCCTCACAATCTCATTCTTATCAAATTCAATATCAATTTTTTATTATTATTTGCCAAAGTCATTGTTTATGGCATACCGCAGCGCATCGCAACGCTGTTGCGGTATGCGGGATGCGGATGGCACATTATGTGAATGTCACAAACGGATTTTATCATTGTCGTTTCGATGAAGTTTATCGGAGTCGTATTGATGCATCGACGAGCGATTGCCCACCAATCAACAATCGACGAGCACCTTCAATGTTATCGCGAATCACGTTCTAAATTCGAAACGAGGAATTTTCAATTTTCCCGTTTCATAATTGAATCGTTCCAATCAGCTCAGAATCGTTGCCACTCAAGACAATTTCCACTTCAAGGTTGTACTAATATTAATAAATTCAATTAGCATTCGATTTCATATCGAATCGACTTGTTGTTTCATGTTCGTCTTGTTCAGTCTCGCGATGAAGCTCGATTGAATTTTACAGCAATCGATTTGCATTTTACATGTAATTTTTCAAGCTTCAATTTCATGTTCGATTCGTTGCTTTGTTGCCTTTTGTTCGTGTTTTTTTTTCTGTGCGTTTTTTTGTGCCAACAGCAACACCATCATCCCTTAACAACCATACCATTGATAAAGGAGCTTCGCTAAACCGCGTTAACTGGTTGGCTTCCTGTCGTTTATTGTGCTGTGATGTGTCGGTGTGTTTGTGAGTCGATGAGTGTGTTTGTGTGTGTGTTTGTTTGTCATTGCCACAAATGGGCTTTTGTTGTCAATAATCTGCCAAGACAATCTGTGCCGTGGCATGTTGTGAGAGAGAGAAAGAGACGGACCGTGGTGTTAGAGGGGATGGTTTGTCCGGTGCACAGATAGAATATCCATTATGTGTGTTTGGATAAAAGATACGACGATGCGGATGCCGATATGACATAAAGGCCTGTTGGTTAATGTTGATCCACCTGGTTCGCCTATCCATTGGCCGCTGATCGTTATGACAGTTATGGGATTTCGTCATGCAATCCCTCCCACCCGAGCTGGCCACTGAATCCACAATGGGCGCCGATGTCGACATAGACTCTGACTTCATGAACGCTGAGCCGGCCCCACTCGTCCCCACGTCATTGATTTTCGGTTCTGTCCCTTGGGACCTACTCTGACATCCATCCGTTGCGCGTTTGGGACGTTGTGCCCATCGCAAATTCAAAATTTGTCCAGTTTTTCAGCAGTCTGTCATTTCACCGCGCCAGTTGAAATATCATCAATGTCAATTAATGACTATATATTTCTTTCTTCTTCTTTTTTTATCGCCGCCTCTTACAATTCCATCCACATTTGCAGCTCATGGAATATCGAATTCAATTTCAAATTGCCGGATTGATTTCGTACGTAAAAGTTTTAGCAAAAGAAAAATAGAAAAAAAAGACAAAAACTTCTTTTTGTTTATTCGTTATTTCGATCATTTCTCTCTTTCTCTCTTTCTCTCTTTCTTTCATTCTCTCTTTCACATCCACTGTGGATCGGTTCGGTTTGCCTCGAACTGAATTCATTCAATTCACATTCGAATTTTCTTAAATTTTCTCGATGTTTTCTTAGTTTCATCTTCCTTGGGCCATGCGACCGTCCTCTTGCGCCTGTCAGCCCTTCCGGTTGTCGTAGCCCATTGAGCCCCGCATTGAACAAGAACGATTTGTTTGCTCTGGCGAAAATCGACTCCCATTTTGGACGATTATTCTCCGTCCATAACTCAATGCTGGCTCAATGAGCCACCCGATCCGATGGTAGTTCAATCGAATGATATTAAAACACACACACACACATTCACACACATAAACGTTCCACCAACGGACTGACATCCCTCCAAACATTGCTTTATCGCAGAGAATAAATTGCATGAATTTGTTGTTTTAATCGATTTTGATGTTGTCTTTTCGTGTCGTCAGGCATCAGCCCATTTTCCCAAATTGCATGAATTCCATTCGCAGCTAAGCATTTGTTCGCACACATGCTCGCACACGTCGCACATGATTCCGGCCTCTGGATTATCACCACTGTCATACACAGGCGTCAATTACATCATCAAATTGAATTTTCGCTTAGGAATTTTCCTCGAGGAATTTTCATCGGAGACGAATCTGTGATTTAATTTTCGAGAAAATGATTCGCACTCGTCGACAGCAATGCTTCGTTGTTTTTGTTGGCATTCATCGCATGACATGACATGGCATTCGACTCGCATTACTTGCGTTAACAATTCATTGAGAAGACAATGTAACGTGTGGATCATGTTTGAGGAGTGGGTCGCTTAAGATCGTGATTGTGATGGAGGGGTTGAGCATGATGGGTGACATTAAACGCAACAGGTTCTCACCACAACTCTTTCCCTGGAATATTACGCTGTGTCATTTCGTTTATTGTGCCCACACCGCCGTGCAAACCCAAAGAAATCATGGTCATTGCCAGCTCATGGAAACTGTTCCAATTCAATGTCCTAAACGCGTCATTTCAATTCCAATGCGAAATTCTGGAGCATGTTGGTTTCAGGGTGAAGACGTTGCCATTGGGAATCGAAGCATTTCACGGTTGACTGAGATGTCGAGGTCTGTGCGACCTTTCCATTCAACAGCTGGCTGAATGCCCGGACCATTTTGTTTGATCAGCCTTCAACGAGAAAATTTCGCTGCAAGCTGTAACATCCACATTTTCCACTGAGATTCCGTCCGAGCAAACATTTATTAAAAGTTGTAATCTGTCGTTTCACATGAGTTGCTCGCCATCACAAGGCGCTTCCACATCGAAACGATTAATGCATTTCAGCTGGCAACCGCATGAATTCCCCATTCACCAGTCCTGTGCTCCAATTTCCATTAAGAACTTTCGATGAAATGCATTTTGTTTGCTTTCGTTTGAAACGAAATCAACGTCAAATGTTTTGTGGAAAATTCAGTTTGTCGCAAATCAAACAAGGCATTGAATGACGTGTGTGTATGTCAATCATCTTCATTACTTGCGTGCACCATCGAGGATTCCCTTGCGACGAAGGTTCTTCTTCTCTACCGAGAATTATTTCGTCACTTCGTCGCGCACGTAGGTGGAATTGTCGTTTGATGTAGCCGTTCGTCATTTGCAATTTTATGCTTTATTCATCGATCCGCCCACCTAATGGGCTTTCTCATATAAAAGTGTATGCCGTAGCATCGACATGACGTCTAAATTTATCGAGCTTTTCGTTTCAATTACAGTCGTCTCGACAGCACCTCCGCCCCAGCAACCGGCTGGAGTCAATTGTTGTTATCACCGACTGTTTCGGTGCTGAGCGAATAAAGCGTTTTCACTTTTCGCCCCCCCCCCTCGTCTCTTCCTTCAAATTTTTCTCTTGTGTTTTTTCGCATCTATTTCGCAGAAAACCAACATCAACCGAAAGAAAAATAACCGAAACAAAAATAACAAAGTATTTCCAACAAACGGCAATTTTAAATGCGACTAATCGGTGTTTGTACTTATTCGGAATATAACAAATGTCGTACGCAGCTCTGAACAAAAGAAAACAAACTGGGAGGCGACTAGGCAAAACAAAAAAAAAAGTTTCAAGCATCGATGTCGGCTCGAACCCCACAATACAGGCATTCCTGTTGACACTGTTGGTGTCTCATGATTCTCAACGAGTCCACAGTCCACAACACACTTTCATGCAAAAGTTTCCATTGAATACACTGCTGGGCATTTTTTGTGACAAAAAGCTTTCATTCGCTCTCGACCGATGAATACAAATCGAATTAAATGTTCGACAACAGCCATCGAAAGGACGGCCATGTGGCCATTGTGCCGTTTGGCATTCTTCTAACAAGTCATTATGCTCATCATGAATTGAAAGTCAACAATGATTCAGATTCGAAAGATGGGAGCACATCAAGTGGTTCGACCGGGTTGAATGACGACCGGCAACCAACCCTCATCAAAATAAATATTTTCATAACTCCAACAAAATGATTTTCAATAATCGCTCTTGTCCGCATCCAACGAAAGTGGGTGCAGGACGCCCACCATCAGACTGTTGAGTCTGGCAGAGAATAGCTTTTCATTTTTCAGCAAATTTTTTTCTTTCTAAGCTATCGGGGTTTTCTTCTCTTTCTCTTTCTCTCGTTCTTTTTCTTTCTGCCTTTCTCTTTCTCTATCTCTCCTTTTCTCACTCATCTCCTTTCATCGTTTCGTCAAAATTGTCGATGCTTCATCTATGCTGTCGCGACTTTGATGCTTCAAAAGCTCCGATGATTACTTTGCCGCGAAAGAAAATGAAAACGATGACAAGTGAGAAAAGAAAATTCCTTGTAATTTCATGGAATATTATTTGAATATTGAATGTCGATGAAATAAGCTTTTCGCCGTGAACGCTGCCCTTGGCAGATATGCATTCGACGATTTGGTATTCATTGCCACAGCGATTGTCTCATCATCGTAAATGCCTGTAAAATTAATACCCTGCAAAGGCAATATTCCGCCTCCCCACGCATCTCTCCTCCTCCACAACTCCCCACAAATCCCTAGTGATTTGCATGTAACGCCATTTCTTTGAATGCAAATTGCTCTTCGATTGGTTCGAATTCGACGATAATTAATTTTCAATGTCAATTCGTGCTTGGGTTGTATTCTTTTTGATCAATTACGAGTGCGAGTGTAACAAATAATGGAATCGAAATCGATAATGTGCGTTGGAACAATGTAGTAGTCATGACGTTGTTGCGAACAAGCGAATGAATCGTCTAAATTTAGACAATCTCAAGAATATTCCTCCGAATAGAATGAATTGAGCAACAACAAAGCATCATAGTTGCCATCGTAGCGAGTGAAATGGTGTTGCAAATGAAAAATGATGGGAAAACCAATCGATAATCGATATTTAATTTCGTGAGGAATCTTTTAATTGATGTTTCAATGTGACTTGTTGGATGAACCGCGAGGACAATGTGACTTTCGAAATGCTCTAGATTGTGGTGATGACAGTCCATCCGCATGGGACATTTTTTCTCGATGGGTAATTCAATCTGGGCTCATTCCATCACCCTCTAGCTCAACACGTGGGAATGAGCATTTTCCATCGAGGCAACATCTGAAATGACAATCTCCGGCTCATCGTTCACATTCAAGCGTCGCACATCATCCGCTCTTCAATCATAATCAAATTGTGGAAATCGCTTTCGGTCTTTCATTCTGTCTTACTTTTCCCCTTCACTTTTCATTTGTCCTCCGTTGAGGTCTATTCCTCGTAGTTTACTTTCTTCGTCCGTTTTTCTTTCTTCATTTCTCTTTTTTGCTGTTTTATTAAACTCAAACTGCCATGAAAATGTAATTAAAGTCTCTTCATCTCCAACATCCTCGCACACAAGAATGTCTCATTCAATTCGCCTCTGCTTCGGTTTCGCCTTTCCATTTTTCATCCAATTTTTTTTTCACCATCGTTGTTTTTTCTTCTCTTTTCTGGCTTTTGTTTCTGTTTCTGCGTCACTAATTGCTACCGACTCTGACTGAGGCAACGTACATTACACTTTGGCTTTCGAAAAATGTTGAGGGAGATTTCTGCGCTCTTTTCCTTGTGCTTTCGACAATCGCGTTAATGTTGCGTTGGGGACAGTTTGGCGGATGATTCACATTTCACAGTCAACCATTCTGGTTGTGTGTACTCTGAGGCTGTGGGACTGTGTGTGTATGTCTGTGTGCGTTCAAGCGGTCAATTGCTGTGGATAATTAAACATTAATCATAGTTGTCCGGCAGCGAAACAACGTGAACCTTCGAAGAGAGATATTTTTAGAAATTACCTTCGAGACCTCAAAAACTCGGTTGGTTTGAACGGAAAATTCATCTTAATTTACTGTTATTTTCTCCTCGATTTTAGGCAACGCTAAACGATGATTCAGACATGGTTGTGGACGAATCAATTGACGAAATGATCCATCAAAATCATCATCCACAACATCATCATCACCACCATCAGCAGCAACAACAACAACAGCAGCAGCAGCAACAATCGCATCAATACCATCATCAAGCGCAGCAGCCTATGTTGCCTCCACAGTCGCAGTCGCAGCAGCAACAATCGGCGACACAACAAACACACATCAATCATTATCGTGATTTACATCAATCAGCAGCCATTGCTGAAAGTTTTGAATGCAATAACGTCGAATTGGAAGACATCCAGATGAACGAACGGGAAATCGAATTGAAAGACGTCGTCAAAGAGGGTCACGACAAGGCCGATCCATCACAATTTGAATTGCTCAAAGTGCTGGGCGAGGGTTCATTTGGTAAAGTGTTTTTGGTACGGAAAATCGTTGGCAAAGATGCTGGCGTATTGTATGCAATGAAGGTGAGTGTTTTTTTTTCTCTCGAATGAGTTTGAGTTGATTGCAAGCAATTTACATTCGATTGACACAATTCGATTCGGTTTTGTTTGGTTTGCAGGTCCTCAAGAAGGCCACGCTAAAAGTCAAGGATCGCGTTCGCAGCACAAACGAACGGAATATTCTGGCTGATGTTGGGCATGCGTTCATCGTTAAATTGCATTATGCTTTTCAAACTCCGGGAAAACTTTATTTGATTTTGGACTTTCTGCGAGGCGGTGATTTGTTTACGCGACTCAGCAAGGAGGTCATGTTCACGGAGGAGGACGTTAAATTCTATTTGGCTGAATTGGCATTGGCACTTAATCATCTGCACGGCATTGGCATCATCTATCGGGATTTGAAACCGGAGAATATCCTTTTGGATCAGGTGGGTTGCGTGGTGGAGGATGGCGAAATACTTGCAGAGATTCTGACGATGATTTCATCCGTAGGATGGTCACATAGCCTTGACCGATTTCGGATTGTCGAAGCAGCCGCTTGATGGATCGAAAACGTACAGTTTTTGTGGAACGGTTGAGTACATGGCGCCAGAGGTGGTGAATCGGAAAGGTCACGAAACGGCTGCCGACTGGTGGTCCTTCGGTGTTTTGATGGTAAGTCCTCGCTCAACTCCAGGTCACCTCGAACTCGATTTTAATTGTTTTACTTCTTTCAGTTTGAAATGCTGACGGGGAATCTTCCGTTCCACAGTGCCACGCGGCAAGAGACGATGGATCAGATTTTGAAAGCCAAATTGGGTATGCCGGACAATTTGAGTCGAGAAGCTCAATCTTTGGTGAGTTCCAAGGTCCACTGTGTCCTTCATGAAAGATACCTAAATTCCTTCTCTTTTAGTTGCGTGCTCTATTCAAACGTGTGCCGAACAATCGATTAGGTGCCGGACCGAATGGCATCGAAGACATCAAATGTCACGAATTCTTCTCGACAATCGATTGGCAGGCGTTGGATAAGAGGCAAGTGAGACCGCCATTCATTCCGGCGGTATCTCGAGACGATGCCTTCTACTTTGATCCAGAATACACCAACAAATCGCCCCGCGACTCACCTGGTGGTCCGGTCAGTGCCAGTGCTCGTGAGATCTTCCGTGGATTCAGTTTTGTCGCGCCTGGTCTGTTGGATGATCCCGCGAATATCAACGGCAATGGTGCGATGAGCGTGACGAATGTCAGTTCATTCCTGCCAGCTCGGTCACCGTTTTCAAATGAAATTCCTGGGGTGAAACCGGGAGCCTTTCAGGATGAGTACCACACTGGACGAGAGCTCGGTCGAGGGACCTTTTCGGTGTGTCGCTTGTCCGAGCATCGTCTCACGCGGAAACAGTACGCGGTGAAGATCATCAATCGAGCGGAACACGATTGCCGTGAGGAGGTTGAGATTCTTTTGCGTTACGGCAATCATGCAAACATCGTCAGTTTGTACAGCGTTCACGAGGATCCAAGCTACGTGTATCTGGTGATGGAGCTGCTCAAGGGCGGAGAATTGTTGGATCGCATTTTGACGATTGGACGGATGTGCGAGAGTGAGGCGAGTGCCGTTCTGCGTACTGTTGTTTCCGCCGTTGCCTACTTGCATGAGCATGGCGTCGTTCACAGGTGAGTTCCAACGTCAGTCAGGTGGTTATACCGGTTATTCTAATCGCTGTTCGTTTTCCAGAGATTTGAAACCATCGAATTTGCTGTACGCCTCTGTTCATCAAACTCCAGACTCGCTGAAATTGTGCGATTTGGGCTTTGCCAAACAACTCAGAGCTGACAATGGTCTGCTGATGACGCCCTGCTACACGGCCAACTTTGTCGCGCCCGAAGTCTTGAAGCGACAAGGCTACGATTTGGCCTGTGACATCTGGTCGCTAGGTGTCCTACTCTACATCATGCTTGAAGGGAAGACGCCATTTGCCAGTTCACCAAACGACTCACCCGAGATGATTCTGGCGCGGATTGGCGCTGGTCGCGTCAATTTGGAGAATGGGGTAAGACGCCCGGTTGGGTTAAGCAGTAGCGACGGTACTGACATTCAGCGCTTGTTTCAGATCTGGCAAACGATATCCGAAGACGTTAAAGAGCTGCTTCTACAGATGCTCCACATTGTGCCCCAACGTCGACCGACCGCTGCCCAAATCCTCCGCCATCCGTGGGTGTGTCAACCGCCACAGCAACAATTCGCTTCCCACAACACCCTCGAAATGTCGAGTCCGGGTTCAATGCTACGTGACTCGACAGCTTTACGTGGTGCCGTCAATGCGACATTCCGCGCCATCGCTTCCCCACAAGCAGCCAACGTTGGACCGGTGGGCATGTCCGAGTTGGCCAAGCGGCGTGCCAAGGAAAAGTCTACGCATTCCCACATCACGTAGTTGCCGTGAGCCTCATATCCGAATGGGACGATCTTATCTGACGATTGTTCATCGAGATTTTGGCGATTTGACGAGCAGGAGAACGCTTCCTAAGCAAATTCCTCCCGAAGGAAATTTGTTGACAAATGTTTTAGATAGAAATTGTTGAAATTAATATTTTGTAAAAATGACAAAACGCCGATTAGACTCGAAAAGGCACCTGTTGAATGCCTTGGCCGGGGGGCAGGGGGTATTATCACATTTCGATTGTGAGGGCTTGAATGCACCGTTGGCTTTGTCTCCGTGGAGATTTCGCTTAAAAATCTCAACCTTTCAAATCAATATTCTGCTGACGCGATCCGTCATTGTTCGACGGAATCGAGATTCTCCTGTGATCTGTCCAAGGACAAGCGTAATCCCAGCTGGCGGGACGACGAAGTTTTCAATTGAAGTCTCCCGAGCGAATGAAAAAGGGCATGAAATATTCTAAAGATTTTTTCAAGAAAATTACAAATTCTATACAAAATCTCAATCTCAATGGATCGACACGGCACGTTTGCGCGCGATTCAATTCAATTTTTAGTCATTCGTATGTAACTGGTCTCAGATGTGTCTTTTTCAATAAATTTTTCATGGAATTCTTGTAACCCATTCCGGGTCAATCTTATGAAAATCCAAAACCTCTTTGATTTTGCTTTTAAAATTCTTTGTAGAAATTGTGGCCATTCTCTTTCCAAAATAATTCATTGAAAATCAATTCAATTCAATTAAGAAATGACGTCTTTTTAAATATTTGTAAATGTTTACACTTTCGATAGTCCATTGTGAGTGAGTCAGAGCAGATTATTGTGAATGATAATGGTTGCACGTGGAACGGTTCGACCGGCGGGAGAATTGAAAATTACATTCGAGTGGGCATGCCATTTCCTCGAAAGCACTTTGAAAAGCTTCAACGTAATTATCTTGTTTAGGAATGAGTACGAAACACTTGAGTGTTTCAATATTGAAGAAACGCTACTTGTTCAATCAAAAACTACCACTTGAAGCGGAGAAATGCGAAATTACACCGGAAACAATCGGGAAAAAACCGTTCAACGTGCAAGACCTGGTTAATGAATAACAATTAAATGCTGCAATGGAAATTGTGACATAATCGATTATCCAAGTAGTCCCAAGCGAAAATTCATTACGTTGAAACTTGGCGAACGGAACAACTTGAATTCAATGTGGTTGCCGAACTTTTCTTTCATTTTCCGACTTAATTCAGTCGAAACACGATGACGTAGTATCAACGTAGTAAATGTTTGCTTGGGGCGACTTTTCATTTTCAAAACTTTAAAAAATCCAAAAGCAAAAACAAACAAAAAAAAAATGAAAATAACAGAGAAATATTTATCAGAAAAAAAATTCTATTCTATTAAACAATTAAGCGTGATTTTGCTAATCTAAATTATGAAAAATTCGATAAATAATTGCTACAAAAATATTGAATATTGTAAATTTTAAATTAAAAAAAATGAAAAAAACAGTCCCATTCGAATTGTGCGAACGGAGAAAGAGATGGGATGGAAATTCCGGTGCAAAAAGCTGGAAATAATAATTTAATTAACAAAAATTTACAATAAAAACATAACTGTGGTGCAATCAAGTGATCAATTTGTTTCATTCGAGCGCTTCCATCAGCCAAAGGCAAAAAAACCAAAACAAACCGTTGAATGGCCATTGACCTTCGACAATAATCCACCGGTCGCCGCATCAATTTCACATGACCTCCCGCTCGACATCACACAGCATCGCTTCCGCGCAAAAACTATGACGCGAACGAGTGGACAGCACAGTGCGACAAACGAACCGCTTTGATGTTTCTAAAATTAAATTCCACCCGAATTTAGCATAGTTGAAGTGTTTACGACGATCAAAATCACACGCAGATGATAGCTCTGAGAGGGCGGCCTAATGAGATAATCGAATGCATTCATCGAAATAAATCGCTGCGACCAAGTTCACTGCTGGGTGTTACTCAAACATTGACACAATTCCGTGAACGAGCAAACGCCTAGCTGGTGATAAGAGGCATCTTGAAACGAATAATCAAATGACGAATGTCGCCGCATACCCCGGACCGCACCGACCAGAGGAGAGTATCAGAACAAAACTTCAAACTTTCCACTGAACACCCACCAATCATTCAACTGTGGCCATCAGGCAATGCATCAACTATGCGTATATGATTATTACAAACGAAACACTCGTTCTGTAGAGCTCTTGAAATACACGCCACTCAATCAGCTGACCGAACTAACGATGGGCGCCATTGCCATTCCACATTTCGTCATTAA
>JANSTV010041556.1:0-15334 GCA_027564135.1 Lestremia cinerea
TTTAGAAATTTAATGCTTTAATTAATCCTTTCACGAAATCGAAAATAACAACTGACGATGAAGATGGCGACGACGACGTAAGAAAACGATAACGAAAGAGACGAGATGAGAGGAAGAGAGAGAGAGAGGGGGAACGCCATCGCAATGAAAACACCACGACGTTGGCTTAATGACTGCTCTTGTGCTCTTGACGATGCTGCGGCCGGGGCGCGCTGAGACATGACAGTCGCATAACGGGAACAATCAAAGACAATTCGCTCCCATCGACCCCGATTGAATGCAATCAGTCGCTGAATCATTAGCTCCATTGTTTCTTGCATCGAATTCGGTCGGCCGCCTGATTATTTGATTGGCTTTCGCGAAGCGATGATTGATCTGCCTGATTCGCGATGGCGATACCGAGTCTGTGACTGACAGCAAATTTTCCAATTGGAACTCAACGCGACACATCCGTTCCCACCCAAATCGAACCCCCCGCACTCTGATTCCCGCTTTTTCTCAACGATTTCACACGATTCGCCTCCTGAACCTCCTGCACCTCCTGAGACTCGTCTTCACGCCCAGTCAAATCGAAACAATAACCGAAGCTCGCACAAATCATTGGAGTCCTCGCCGAGAAAAAACAAAAACAAAAACAAACCAAATCCATTCAGCAGGCAATTTATCATTTTAATTATCAAACGCAAATGGAAATGGGCTCAAGATTAGAATTTCATTTAATTTTCGCATTCAAAGCGCCAAAATGTTCAACCGTCGAACAAGTTTTAATCAAAAACGAAGAATAATTTAATGTCGTCCGCATTCAAATGAGAGTGCGACACCACTCGCCGTGCCAGGGTATGGATTTCAATGATTATTTTTTTTTTGTTTTTTTGGCAGATAAACGGGGAAAATAAAAGGCTCGAATACGCATCGACGATAAGATAAGAGTCGAAAATCTTTTTGAAATGAAATGGTGAAAGAGGAAGAAGAAGCAGCGGGTCGACCGAGTCGAGCAGAAAGAATAAAGAAACGCACACAACACTGAAGACACACGGTTGGCCGACGTGCGGAAAAACGTCGACGCGGGGCGACAAGATGAAACGGAGCAAATAAAGGGAAATATGCCATCGTTTTATCACACATTTCGGCACCTTCAAACAAAACAAACAGCCAGACGAGCGATGGAAGAAAATGAAGAAAAAAACACGAAAGAAAAAGAAGAAGAAATATCCGTCTTTGGTCGAAGCAAACAAACGACCGAAACAAAAAAAAATCACAAAAAAATCGTCGAAATGATAACCACGGCGCTAATGATAACATTTCAAGGGTTCGAGAATGCCTTCTTCTCCATTCATTCATTCAGTCGTGTCTTTGCGTTCGTTTTCACTTGGCTACGAAGAGCTATTAATTAAATTACACAACGCCGTGGTGGATGACAGTGGAGCTGGATGATGAGCTGCCGTTGTTGGACTGCGGTGCTCGACGCCATCCAGGATCAGCGTCTGGCTTTTCAAAGCGAAATAAGAAAAATGACGAAAGTCGTGCCAGTTGACACGTGGAAATATGGCCTCGGCTAATCTTTAATTCCGGTCGGATTAAAACGCACTCTGGCGGATGTTGTTGGCACGTTGTCGGGGGCATGAGTGCCGAGACGGATGGAAGGTGACAAATTCGATGGCGGACGACATCCAAGCAATTTCGAAATTCCCTTCTGCGAAGTGCCGAAGGAGTCGATCCTCCCCACCAGCCACCACCCGCTGGCCGTCCAATCCGACGACCATCGCAAATAACATCATTAATTAACTGATTTGATGGCTCATCAGACAACAGTTGAACCTGTCGGAATGAGTCCTCGACCGAGGCCCCGTCAACACCCGAGCAACTGTTGAAACGCAAACAAACATCGAAAAGCGATCCATCGTCCGAGATAAATGGATTCCGTTTCGAATCCAATATTGTTCGACAGTTGGTTTGCGTTTATCGCATTTTTCAATCGGGCCGTTTTTCGTCTACCTGTCCAACGGTGGAGAGAGACCGATGCTGATACCTGCCTCGATTTACAACTTAATTTTGTTTTCATTTCAATTGGTTGGCCAAACTGTCGGTGTCGAATGGTTGGATGGACGTCGTTCGGATGGCCGACTCGGTCGGTCGGTCCTCTTGCCGTCATCTCTCCCGCATGTTGATTATCTCGTCGGTTCTCCCATCGATTTCCAGCCGTGATATACCTTTTTCGGGCTGCGATTTATTTATTTTCAAATAAATCTTATGCCAGAGAAAAGGTTTCGTGCTCGACTCGCTCGACTCGCTCGACTCGCTCGACTCGCTCTCACCTTCGTCCTATTTTCAATTTGATTCCATTCGCTTTTGTCTCTTTCTCGCACAAGATTTTTTCTTCATTCCCGCAGTTTCATCTTTCGTCCGGTCGATTCCAGTTGAAATGTAACAGGTTGGTGTCAGTCAGTCAATTAAACCGTGTTGTGTTTCTCAAATTGTTATTGATGTTAAACAACTTTTGTTTCGGCTGGCATCGCCGACATCAACAGCGCACACACATGTGTTTATTAACTCTGGATTGGAAATAATGAGCTGAATGCAGCGAGATGATGGAGAAATTACAGTATTCGTTTTGGTGTTGTTGTTCGGCTGTTGCTTCTGATGATTGCGCTGCGAGCGATGAGCCGAGTGGAATGGGACGAGGACGAGGACGAGGAAAGTTTATCGGAAATTTCAAAGGGAGCCATCGAATGGTGAAATTGGAAAACTCGACGGAATGCACCGCACCTTCATCAGCCAACCGTCAATATCGCACCGGGCTCGAGTCCGACCACTGCTCGTGAAACGAATGCATAATTTATAAATCCTTCAGTCCGGCTGGTCGCCACCACTCAACCGAATTTAATTGGATCTTTACATTGTCCGGTTGTCGTTTAGCCCTTTTTCGTTGAAACAAACCGACAAATTAAATAATTTTGAGAATGAAAAAGGAAACGAAACGCAATAACTACCGAACACCACCACTCCACACCGCATCGCAGCTCATACGCTGACATTGACAACGGCCAGCAATAAAACATGCCCATTTCGGCCCCGCACCAATTATTTATAATAATTCAAATAACTAAAGTAATCGTCGTCGTCGTAGTCGTCCAATGGTCGCCGAATGCCCAGGCAATTGTTCACTGCACGAATAGATCCATAATTAAGTCATTATTTTATGAAACGATGCGAAACAAATTTCGGTCGCATTGTTGTTGTTGTTGTTCTCGACGGAATTTCTCGATTCTTTTTGTATTTCGCTTTTGTTTTTGGTTGTTTTTGGTTTTGTGTTTTGGTCTTTTGTTTTGTTGGAAATGTGTGATTAAATGGCATCGTCAAATGGTCGGCAACGAGAGCGAGAAAGGTCTGGGTCAATTGAATTAGCGACACCCGCCCGCCAAAGCGTTGAACCCGCACTGTGCGATTCCCGGCTGTTGCCAAAGTAAGCGCCGGATGAGTTATTGCCAGTCAACCGAAAGGAAAGAAATCCCTTCAAATCTGCCGTGAAAATCCCATTCATTCACTTTCGTCAATTGAAAACCGTGAATTTGCATTGCATTCCGGGCGAACGCAGCAAAGTCAGCGTCGCGTCGGTTTCGTTTGCACCCAATTCGCCGCGAAGCGAAATAAATCAAAATATTACAAAACATTTATTTCCCGAACGTTGCAGACGGTGTTGGGATTTGGGTTTTTCTTCGGGGGGTTTTGGGGTCAGGACCGGGGGGGGCGCGCGCACACAAGTCTGAATTATTCTCTCCGAATTCATTTGTTCGAGGGACACCGGTGGAGGAGCGATGGGGGAACGGGTGAGCCAACTCGAGCCGCACACACTGCATTGAGCTGATTCGCTTTGCCGTGCCGTTGGCTTGCGGTAGCACGTGAAGACGAGGCCAACATTTTCATATTCCTGATATGTTTTGCAATCATAAATTTATTTCGCTCGGGCGATGATTTACGCTCGCCAAAAAACCACCCTGGGAACCGAGTTTTATTATTTGCTGCTCGGCGCGTTGGACGGATTCTCGCGGTGAAATATTCAGTGGATTCGAAAGGCAGACTACGATGTGGGGAAATCGCAGTGCGTTTGCAGTTTATTTTCAGATTTTTTTGATTCAGACAAAGTTTTTGGTTGAGGTTTTGGGGCGCTAGTCTTGTTGGGGGATGGAACTATCGCTGGGTGGAGCCCTGGTGGAAATTCATCCTCGGCCGTGGCTTGAATTTTGCACACTCGACGGCCAGTTGCTTTGAATCGAACCACATTCACGTCATTCTCTCAACTCTCCACTGTGTAGACTCTACACGCTACTCCACACTCTCCACACCGAGGCCCCCGTTCAACCACGCCATGCAATCAAAAGCGATTCTCAAGAACTGAAAATGTCAAAAGCATTCCAAAAACAACTGGCTGAAATGCTCGAATCGCCCAAAGAGATTCAATTAATTCATTACGAAACCCCTTCGGCCCACCGCACCGCACACCACCCCAGCACATGCCTCGAATGCTGAGCAAATACAAACATCGTCCCGGGCAAAAAAAAAAACAAAAAAAACGTGAGAACAAAGCAAATGCTACGGCGAAACGATTCCCCGAAACAAGACTGGCCCAAAATGCAATGAATATTTTCGGTTCTTCCGAGAATGTTTGTTCGCTTCGGTTCGTTCGAACGCAGGAAACGCCGACTCATCGGTCATCCAATCATCAAGTGCAATTCATCAAACTAAAACATTGTCGAAATCCATTCATCGATTCGATTCTTCCCTCGTTTGCATCCGAAAGAAGAGAACCTGTTTTGTTTCGTTCTCCGGTCGAGTGTTCGCTGCCATTTCGCTCGCGGGACCTTCAAATGAACTCCAAAATAAAATATCGCATTTCAATCGCGACGCATACACGCCTGACATTCATCGCAACTGGTTGCGGAATGATTGGGTCGTCGATATCGAATTTTTCGCTGAATCAGCCCCGTTTGTTAACTGTTCAATCGGTCATTCAACAACCGCTGACTCGGTTCTAATCGTCGACGATTTGATGAATTTCAAAATCATTTCGATTCAATGTGAATGGTGATGACGACGACGACGACGAAGCGGTGAATCGAACGAGAGCAAATCATCGCAATTGGAATCGCATTGAAAAATTGAGATGGTTGCGTCGATTAGCTTCTTGAATGAGATCGATTCGGTGCAATTTCGAAAATCACAACGGCACAAGCTAATGAGACGGTAATTTGCGTTTAATGAACGCTGTGAACGCTTCTCGTCGATCAACAGCTGATATCTTTCGTAATCGCTGTGTGCGGATCGACCCGTGAATCGAATGCCGACCAAACAATTCACACGTATGCGGTCCGGACTGAGCCACTGATCCACCAAACAATTGCCAATAAAACAATGCCATTGGCCGCAAACAGGCGATTCCATTCCATTCGATACGTTCCGTTGGACGCAACACGGCCACTCGGACCGACGCTGCACCGCAAAAACAATGAATGGAAGACACAAAAGATGCAAAACCGATGAATAATAGCTGTGTTTATTAGTCATTCGAAACGATATCTATCATTTGAATTCTGCACAATTCTTAAATAAATCGAACGAGATGAAATGGATCGGTGGAGGGTATTGAACCACAATTGCCGATCGGCACGTCTTTCATCCGGTACGTTCGATGCTGCACTGGCGTTGGCCAGCGTTTTCCATGAGATTCACCTCCCCGACATCAATGCAAAATGAGACACAACAACAACGATGAGTTTGGCGGTTCGATGAGCGATGAAGATGAAAATGAAGAAGAAGTCAAGAAAAAATCGTGAAATGAATGGAATCGCTTCACATCGCACTGGAAAATCTCCATAATTGTGCATTGATTTATGATAAATTGATTTTAATAAATAATCCATCACATCGTCCGTAATGGCCTGGACTAGTCTGGTCTGGTCTGGTCTGGTCGAGTTTGAATTTTGCATTGGGAATTGAATGGCTCGCATCGTCGAAGAAGCAAAGAAAAATTGCTCGCGTCGTCTGCATCGTTCAGCCGTCCGTCGAGTAGAAATTGATCGCCCGTCGGAGTCGTTTGCAATCGAGCCATTTTCCGAAGTGCAAACCTATTTCCAAAGTAATTTCTCATTTCGGCAGACCGACTGATGGGATTCGATGAAATGGCTGATGACCGTTGATTGCCAGCAACACTTTCATCACCGATCAGATGGTCGTCGAACCAATGCGGCTTTCAGCAGCTCCTTTGGAATCGCTGTGATCTCGAAATTAGCAAAGGCGATCCGAATCTCGCTTTGTCATCCATCCGCAAACCACATTGTGCCTCCTTCGATTCCACCAACTGAGACCCGTCCAACGCATTGTAACACATTGTAACGCATTGCCGATCCAAACAATGGCGAAAAATTCATGCAGCGTTCATAATTTGTTGTTTCTTTCACCCGGTTGGCCCGGGATTTCGTCAGCATTTGGCCTTTGTTCAGCGACGATGCGTATAACCTTTCAATCAAACCGTTAACATCTCCATCAACGGTCGAGGAGATTCTCAAGTGTTGCTCTCTCGTCGTTCAGTGTCGAGGCCACTCGACGAGCGTCTTCATCGCTTGAGAACCGAGTGGATGTTGTTCACAGCAATTGTATCGCTTTCGAATCGCATTCGAATCGCTGCAAGACCATAAGGTCACACCGTCTTTTGCTCTCAAGCGGTGATGCTCGCATCTTCTTTCTTTTGCGGTTCTGTTGCACCAGATGGGATTAATCGGACGGACAAAAGGCTTTCCAACCGGAAAAAAAAACAACAAAAATTGTTTCGATTTGTTTTTATTTCGATGTTTTCGGCTGCGAAACATATGCCAGGCTCCCGAACAACTCAATTGCGATTGTTATTCATTTCGTGTCGTCGTCTTGGGTTCGATTCGAATTGTGAACGAATTGTTTGAGGTTTTCACGGGGTTTTCGGGAAGAAAATCATCGAGAAATTGCGATCAACACGACGAGCCGGTCACGTCCACACCTAACCCAAGACGCTCACTGCAATCCCGTTTGGAGCCGAAACGAAAGACGTTGTCACTCGAACGCATGCACCTGGAGAATGGAGCGGCAAGCGTTGCCCAAACAGAACGCATGGGGAATTTCGAATGGCACGCAGAAATTCTCTCGTTCGACGTTCGTGCCGCACCGACGATGGTTCATTCTCTCTCGCAGCGTTGCCGTGCACGGGAGACTCCAACCCGACTCGAATCGCCCCATAGCACAGCAATGCACCACAACTCGTACGGCGCACAACGTTCGTCCAACAACAAACAATCCGCGCGAGCCCGTCAACAATCGACGATTGCCTCAAACGTAACCGTTCAGTGGTTTTCGTGCCGTCGCAACGAAACGACGTGAATGTTTGCATTGGTTTTTGTTCAAACGGCAAAAGTCAATTCGCGATTTTCGGATTCGATTTTGTTTTTGTGTTTTTGTCGGTGCCGATCGGTGAGGCGAACCAAACCAGAAATGACAATTTTCGCTCGCTGTGCATTTCTCTAATTTGAATATTCGAATTGGGTTTCTTATCGGATATCGGTGCCGGTTTTGCGGTCGAAATTGACATTTCACAAAATGCCCAATGAATTGAGCCAAGTGGTGTGCCAGTGATTTTGAGGCGCCCGCCAGCCCACCCACCCCCCTTGAGAAAGTGAAGGAAATGTTTGAATGAAATTTCGTTTGTTTTTCCGTCAAATTCAGTGCGAGTTCGGTGTGTCCAACGGATTGATTGGATTGATTTGACCGAGGAATTCGTTTTAAATTCGTTTTCACGTTTCGTTAATTAGGAATAAGCCGTGAGTTTAGTGATTCGGTCGATATGCCGACCGTCCGACAGTCAACTTGTGAGTATTTGAGTCTTGCATTGAAGGCCTTTGCATGTCGATTAGCTCGTTTACCGGTCGATTCACCTCCTGCATTGTCATCACTCACCTCTCTCGAATCAATTACCCGTCGATTAATCGGAAACCCGGAAATAAATCATCCACTGATTGCTCACTCGTCGATCATATCGAAACGCCAGGCAACTGCAGCGTTGCGGAGGAAATGACACAAAAGACGATCCGCTTAATTAAAACCATCGCATTTGATTCAGCACATTGGCCATCATCGTCGACACCGGCAGTCCTCAAATTATTGTTATTTTCGTCTGACAAGCACCGGTTTCGGCGTTTTTTTCTTCTTCTGTTTTGCCTCCGAATGTCCATCCGGTGCGGCCGAAAGTGTCATTGAGAATGCATTACCGGCCGCAATTTCAACGAAAACAAAACCTAATGGGCTTTGTGATTACCCGTCCCGAGTGCTATCTCAGGCAATTATCGCCAAAACAAGAGATGATGGCCAACCGAGGAATGACTCGACAATAATTGTGGATCGTCTCTTGTGCTCTCGGTGGCTTCCATTAGGAGACGTTCCTGAGCTGAGAGCCCGCATTTCCTTTCGGAATCGCCTCGATATTCGGCTAATGGCCAAATTGGACGTCGGGATAGCAATCAACGTGCTCACTGAGCACCGGCATTGTGGAAAATGATGATTCATTTCTGGGAACGAAACGTCGAAATCATAAAACGAATGTCGAAAATTTGATGCGGAAATTTTTCGGTGAGAAATCAAATCGCAAATTGAAAAGTTCATTTTGATGTCACGAAATCAATCGAATTCTCGTCTCGTTCTCGTCTCGAAGCAAACAGCTTACTTGGCACTGTTGCCTTGATGGTGAAGTGTCTGGAGTGGCACTTTGAAACGCGCATGGAATCGAACCACCCTCGAAGCCAGTCCGTGTGTCAGTTCATCAAAGTGATGTCATTTTTCATCGTCCATTTGAGCGAATTCAATATAAATGGCTTTGAAATGGGTTTTTGTTCGCCTCCGGTCCCACATCCGATATGTGAAAGCCACAAACAAACGATTCGCGAATACAAAACAACAACAGTGTGATGACGATGAGGATGAGGATGAGGATGAGGACGAGGATGAGGACGACGAGGACGACGAGGACGACGATCATGATGATGATGAAGAGCATATCTCGTCAAAGGTGGAACAAGCACTTAATTCGGAAATGTTGGATTTGAAATTCGACTCACGTTCGAACCAGAACGGAATGCACGTCTCATTCGATGCGCATATGTGTTGGCCCGGCTCGGTTTGGGTGTCTGTGTCTGTATGTGTGTATGTGTGTGTGTGTGAGTATGAGTTTATGCGAGGGCGATTTTTTAGCTATTTTTCATTTTGAAATGAAGTACGCGAAATTCCACGCCAACTTTTTACGATCATCCGCAGCGGACGGTTATTGTCGTTTGTTCGGGCTTTTGCGTTCTAAAACCGCTCGAACCGTACGTGGAGTCGACTAGTTGACTGACAGCGTTCCCTTCTCAACTTTCCGAGGTGGGATGAGTCCTTTCGCCCGATGGCTCCCTCTAACGCGTTGAGGAAAACACACGTGTGAATTGTCGTCCGAAACGGTCACTGCTGACGTCACACCAAGAGTTAGTGAGACGCTCTCTCGACCGTTTGCCGAGGTGTAAGATGAGCTGACAGTATCTGAATCGCTTCGAAAACAAACAAATCCACGATCAGACAAACAAATCCGCAATCCATCCAGTGGTCACGTTTGCATTTTTTGTCGCTTTTGTCAAATCAATCGATCGACATGTTCCACCGCTCTTTCTCCCTCTCTCTTTCCCCAACTCGCGATGGCTCGGCCGTGATGATGTGATTCATTCTCATTTCGTTTGAATGCGATCATTGTTGGTCGACATTTGCATTCGGCAAACAAAACAGCATCGCAAAATGCAATTTCCAATGATTGCATTCCCGCGACGATCGCAAAATATTTATTTATTTTTGTTTTGCATTTTATTGCCAGCATTTTGTCTGTGAGACTGGACTGGGTGTGTGCGTGTGTTTGAGTGTGTGTGTGTGTGTGTGTGTGCTGTATTTGCTCATATTTTTTTATCATTTATTTCGCCGCACGGAAATTCGCCAACCGTTGCCATTTCGCGCATCATTCAGAAGCGCTTGTTTGCTCAACTGAAGCGTTATTTGTTATTGTTTTGTTATCGATTCGATGTGTTATTATTTAATGTTTGGAGTTTATTCATCGCATCGAATTCACGGCAATATTGTTTATTTCATTGGCTGTGCGTCGTAATTAGATTGCCGTCGAGGGCGATTCAATGGTTGTTGCCGGCCGATTCGACTGTGTTTCAGGTGTTTCGCTCAAATTTCCATATTTAATGAGGCCGCATGTGCTCATTTAACCAGACTGTTGGAATTTCGAGGAATTTCAAGCGAATGGGCTGCGGCGATCCACGTTCGAGTTGGACGAATTTCGAAATTTTCAAGAAAAACCTCAAATTTGAAGCTTGAAACGAGGAAGCACCCACAATCGATGTCCCTAAAAATGCCCCCAAGTCCTCCTCCAACCCTCCTCCCCCTTCCTCCGGCCCTCTTCCATCAAGTCATCAGCTCATTCGCCTTATTCGAGTCGAACCCTCGGAGCGAAAAATTCCAACGAAAGCAATGAAAAAAACTGAATCAAAAACTCAATTGCAATTCCAGTAAAATATGCCAAAGCAAAAAATCATGTTAATTTTATTAAAAAAAAGGAGATTTATTGAAAATCATTTCGCCAAAGCGCAAACAAACAGAAAATCACAAAAAAAAAATGGAAAAAAATCAAGCATTTCATCGGCAATTTGTGCTGCGACGACAGACCACTTCGAGCATCGTTTTTATTCCTATTTTAATTGAAATCAATTGCAAATGCCTTTTTTGTGATTTTAATGAAAATTTAATTAATTTCGTTTCAGTTCGAGAGGCGACAATTGATTAAGATCGCATCATCGGCAAAGCAGTCGCCAACAGCTAGGAATTTAGCGAGCGCTGGTGCCTTCCATGCGGGAAACATCAGCAAGCAAATAATTGTGCGGGAATTTTCATGTGGAAAATGTTTGATGAAGAATTCGATTGTGGACAATTCGACTGTGAAGGACCGCCAGTATTCTCCATACCGCCGCCGCCACGACCGCCATTCCTTCAGGAACTACCATCGGATATTGAATGCTCCGAGGAAGCAGTGCATGATTACGAGACGTGTTCCGCATTGCCGGTAAGTGTCTCCTCATCCACAAAACGACTCCCAGGCGCCTCCCAGCACAACCTTCACAAATTCAATGATAAAATTTCGCTGAATCGCGGGCGCGAGCATTCGCACCCAGAGAATCAGCCAACAGATTTAATTTCCTTTGAGATTTTTTCTTTTGCTCGGTCGCCATTCTATTGGACGACTGAGCTTCATGCCACCCGGCACCGCTGCTCGAATTATTTCAAAAGGAATTTATTTGAATTTTGGATGAAAAAGAGAAATCGAGGAAAAAGCGACGGAGCAAAGAAAGAAAAAATTGAAAATCAACGACGCTATTGAAAATTATCGTTGCCTCGGGGCCTTCGCGATGAGTCACCGATATGTGGGAGGGATGGCGTAGACTCGACACCAGCGTCATCATCATCAACAGTCTTCGGTAAATAACCGTTTCAGTTCCGAAGAAAATGAAAAATTTTACTTTTCCAAGAATCCAATTTGCATCGAAATTTGTCTTCTTCATCACATGGCGGTGCGTTGTTGTTGCCGTTCGAGATTTGATTTCCATTCCCATTCCTGACATTCTTCGCCGAGTATTGTCATTGGCATTGTCGCACCCAAAGCAGGAATATTAGATTTCGCATGGAGCGAGAAGAAGAAGAAAGAAGGAGAGTCGAGCGATCGAAGGACGCCCTGTCTTCTCTCCCTCCTTCCCTCCCGTCAAACGAAAAATGCAAAAAGCTGATTTTCAAACATCGATGCCTCCGGCGATGCTCATTGCGGTAACCGACACGCAAAAATCTCCCACCGCCGACGCTCCAAATTATTGAACAACAATGAAATGCATGTAAATTCCAAGTGTTTGCTTGTGGCCATTGCCATTGCCATTGCATGCCTACTCCGTTGTCGAGTCTACCCTCCATTTCACGAATTTAATGGAATTTTTATTAACTCAAGTGGGTTCTTTATGTTTCGACGACAATTGTTGACATTCATATTCATGTCCGCCCCAGTCGAATGAATGAATCAAGTAAATTATGTGCCGCATCACTGCCACCCCAGCGCGGGAATGCTCCAATCAAAAATTAAATTCTTTCCATTCAGCTTTTTGTCGTCTTTTTTTCCTCTCATTTTTCGCCAGGCGCAATTCAAACCAATGCGATTAGCTACTGTATCGCGCTGTCGATGATGGACGATATTCATTTGCACGCATTTGAGACGCTCTCTCGCATCTTCCATCACAGCGTTTGTCTAGAATTGAGTTGTCGCAAACATGGCGCACCTTCTCGAAATTAGTTTCTCCGCAAAAGTTTTTAATTCACGAAAATTATTTATGAGAAAAAGTCGAATTTTGAAACTTTTATGCGACTGCATTTCCGATTGCTCCGTTGGAGACATTGGAGAGGACGAGGACGAGTTGAGTTTTGGAGTGAAAAAAATGGGAAAAAATTGCTACAATTTCATCTTCCTCATTTCGATTTTCCTTTCGAGCGATTTTTCTTCCAAACAGAATTATTTCGAAAAGCAAACGGGCCGGTCCCATTTCAAATGCAATCCGAAACTGCAACATTTTTTATGCTTCAGCCGGACGGCCAACTCTCCGCTCGCACACTCGATTCGAGCTATAATTTTCCGAAGAATGGCCAAAGTTATTATTTACGACTTGTTTCGAGCTTTTTGTAGGTTATTTTTCCGTTTTCTCGAAACGAAATACGATACGACACAAAAATTCAGCTCAAAATTTTCCGAGATGTTTCTTAGCCATTTGAAGATTTTCCCAATATTTTCCTTTTTTTTTTTGATCAAAAACGAAATCATAGCAAAAATCGACGACGAATGGCGAACCGTACGGCGAACCGGGAGAAATCATAAAAAACTAATGTGATTCTTTGTCGGGCTTCGTCGCAAATTGCTGTTCACCATTTTTCGCCGGAGCAAAATGAAAGCCATTCGTTTCCCGTCGCAAAGGTGGAAAACACATCTCCGTCGTCGTTCATTGCGAATGTTTGCCCATTCTTTGCTATTTGCTATAAATTGACCGTTTATTTCAACTGTTATGGTTTTATTGCAGTTTGCCTTTTTTTTTTTATAGCAAATCGTTGCATCACAATTGCAGTTCGAGATGATCGTGTTGTTGTTGAATGCGATGGAATGTTGGCATTGGAATGTTCCAGTGTGGGAAAAGTGTCGTTTGCCTGGAAAATTGCAACGATTTCGTGATAAAGTTAAATTGGTCATTCGGTTTCATTGTCATTGGGCGGGTGGAGAGCGTCCGAAATGGACAATCGAGCGAGCGAAGCTATTTGCTGGTGTGGAGCTTGAAGCGACATCAGCCTAAAACGATGGAATCCGTAAGCGATGCCAAACGAACGCCGTCGCCATCAGAACGGAATTCAACAATCGCATCAGTCATGCATTATTCAAGCGTCATTTAATTCATATTTTGCATGTTGTGCATTCAATGTTGTGTCCATTGGCTATTATCCCTCTCGGGGGCGACATTCAAGTCAAGTCAATGAATTTTCTGGGGAAACGCTGCAGCTCATGGCGCATTCATTTAATGCTCATGAAGTTTTCATGCAGAGACGGTAGGGTAGGGATGACTATGTTATCGCCTGCAGTGAAGCCGCACACACACAGCTTCCTTCCGGCATGAGATATGTGCATTCAGCCAACTGCAATCGACCGGCAATGTTCTCGGCAGTGCATTACATGCTTCGAGATGTGACCCTTGTCTCTCTTCTGCGTGGGCCCATACGGTCCTTGGCGTCAGGCTCGACGATGGGCCATGATCCACTCCGACACTGAATCCATCGAATAAATGACAAATGCTGGCCTAATTTGATATCCATTCCACATAAATGGGATGACCATCACATAACCATTACACTTAAAGTCAGTGCGGCCATTGTTGTTGTCGGTGTTGGTGTTGCTGAGAGTGTTTTGTACCGAAACATCCCCAAAGCACACAAAGGAAACATCATTATCGTCATCAACATCAAGGGGTCAAGTCATTCGAGCGAGCGACAAAAAATCCTCTCTTCTCTTGCTCTATCTCCCTCCATCATCACCATCTTCATTCTCGCCCTCATCTTTGTCTTCCATTGTGCATGGGTCTCGCTTCTTATCGACGAGCACATATTCGCACTCGCCTCAAAGATTCTTCATTGTCGTCGTCGTTTTCCGAGAGGAAAATAAACTGTGAAAAGGCTTGACGGGGAGACCGCATCGAAAGCGAAATCCGCCTCAATCGTCGCACAGCTGCATTTTCCACATCTTGGGCTGTGGCTCTTTGTCATTTCGTGAATTTTTCATTTCGTTTCAACAGTGTTAAGCATCGTCATCATTATAAGCAGCCATAAAAGGATGCTTACGTGAGTTGTAAACTTTGGAATTGAGTTGAGGATGTTTTTTTAGGGAGAAAAATCGAAGTGACGACGCTAAAGAATGTTAATTTTTTCGATAAGCGGCATTCGAGGCGAGTTTAGGCGAATTGAGGCGAGTTGAGGCGAATTGAGGCGAGTTGAGGCGAGTTGAGGCGAATTGAGGCGAGTTGAGGCAGGTTGAGGCGACTCTAGGCGAATTGAGGCAACTTGATGCGATTCGAGGCGAGAGAATGATGGCAAAAGGTTTAATGAAAAGTCCAATCATTCATCCTCTGGGATGACTTGTTGTTTTGACTCGACCAACCGGTCGATTGAATTGAAAAGCATTTCGTCCCCTCGTTCCGCATATGGTCGATTCGACCAAATTGTGTCATTTCCCGACGAACCCAAATAAAACTCGCTTATCTCGGAACGGCCACATCGAACCAACGGCGAGAAATCGTAAACGACATTTGACTAAATCACACCACGATCCATCGATTTTCTTTTCTTCTTCGTTTTTGCGTTCACATCTTTCTCGCATCGGATCGACAGGCGGAATGGAGCGCTGGGATGGAGCGGGGCGCTTTCAAGAAAGTGAAAGTTCATTGAATTTTTGTTTCTTTCTTTTACACTTGGAACGCGTCCTCCCCAAACCAATCAAATCGGGTTGCATGTGTGCGTATGTGTGCAAGTGTGTGTGTATGTTGGTGTATGTCACGAAGGACCAAAACTTTTTTCTTTTTTTTTCCTTTCGTTCGGTTGCTGTGTTCCGCTTCATTCTGCTCGCAACAAAGAAACTTTTATGTACGCATTTACTTAACATCAACAAAAGTTT
>JANSTV010041667.1:0-15330 GCA_027564135.1 Lestremia cinerea
GTTTGTTTGAGTTGTGCAATGCAAATGATCCATCGAAGAGAACGTTCAATTACGATCGAGTGAATGAATGTCACTTTTATTATCACGCAATGCTCGTAAACTATTTTTTTCTTCCTATTGGACGTTCCCAATCAGCAAATTTTAGATGGATTTTCGTTTTGATGCAGCTCTTATTTGAAAGTGGGCTTTGATGCCGGCCGGAGGTTTCTGTTTTGGGTTTTACTAATTTCCTACCTTTGGAATGATTTCGAAGGATCCGATTTTTTTTTTTAAAGTAGTGTTAAATGCCTGACCTACAACAATGATCCCAGAAGGGATGGCGGCCAGCGGCCACCCGATGGACAGGTCTTTAAAATGATTTGACCTTCAATGGCAGCTACCTCTTCTAGCTTCATTAACACTCTCCATACGCCACCACACACGCGGGCTATCCCGCTCTCACGTTCCAACGTGCATTCCTGATAAGAGCGTCTCGGTATACGATTCTGTTATCACGAAGGAGGAGAGCGGAAAGCAACGAAAAAAATACGAGTTTAGCCAGACAAATCTTCGTATCACAAGTTCAGTCGGGTAAACGCATGGCATCGTTTCAATTGAGTGCTCAAATCAGTTTCAACGTGAAATCGAACCGAATCGCACGTAATCAGTGCTTTGAGCGAGTTCGTCGTCGGGTTGAAATTATGATTGGGTTTCGTTGATTTGCAAAAAAACGAGTTATTTCTTCAAAGAATCATGGAAAAGTACGAGCTCAGCTTTTTCTGTCGATTAAATTCAAATATTTTGCTAAAATTTTGCTGAATTTTCCAGAAATGCTCCAACCAATTTGCGTTCGTTCGGAAAAACCGTTGTATGTTTTGTTGCTTTTCTGTTGAGCGTGCCGCCGTTGATCCTGTGCTACTTCAGTGAGTGACGCAGAATGTTGTGTGGATCTTCGGTTAATTCATGATTTTTCCTTTTCGAGAAAGCTGTGTCATTGTACCGCATCTTCTGGCGAAATGTGCTCTCGATTAAGTATCCACATTTGGAATTGCTGAAGGGGCAAAGTTTGCGCACGTTGAGCGACACTTCTCGCAAGCCGAGCATTGTGAATGTGATATTGCATTTGAATGGGCAATACAGCATTGAAGACATCAAATTGGCTCTGCGGACAGGAGTGCTGGAGAAGAAAAACAAATGCGGTGATTTCTGCTATCCAAAACTGAGATCGAATCTAATCACTTGCTGGGGACATTTCGCTTGGACTCCGGCCGGGTAATGGCAGTGAAAACTTGGGGGAGCGCTTCATTCTCAAGGGCATCTTTGCAGGCAATTCGACTTGAACAATCACATAGTGCTGTATCCGTCCACTTATCGGGGTCGTGCAGTCACCGAAAACAACATCCAGGATTACATAAGTAGCATCGTGTCGAAATATCTGCCAGCGGATCAACCCCCCTGGCAGATTTGCATAGTCCCATTGGTGTCATCGACCGGCTCAAATATCGTCTCTCGTACGGAAGATCCACAAGCTTCCAGTAATTCATTAGCCGCAATAATTGATAACTCAGCGCAACCACAGCCAAGTGAATTCGATTGTGATTCATCATCACCAACGGTGAGTTCAAAAATTGACGCTTCACTTCAAGTGTGCAATATGACGTAGTATTCTTTGTTTATGGAGTGCTCGATAAACACAAATAAAAACAAAAATGGAATCAATTCAAACGAATTGAATTGCACTTTGATCTTGCGGTAATCGCGTTTTACGGTTGTTGTTGCTACTCATTCGCTTTCTTTTGATTTCCTTTCAGAGTGTTGCCGATCAATATTATGTTATTGTGCGGATTCATCATTTGCTGTTGGCGGAAGAGCCGGATCTGCGATTGAATGAACTGTTGCTAATTGAGTCATTTGCTCCAGCGGTCAGTGAGGCTGAAGCAGTTCGGAAAGATGAAGCAGAAACGGCTCTTCCTGAAAATATCGACCAGCAGATCCGCAGATCACCGTTGATCAAAATCCTAGATTCTCCAACGTATATCCCGCAATTGTACTCCCGCCTCTGGATCCTGGTCAGCAACAAGTGGAATGAGTTCATTTCTAATTACGATCCGTCAATGAAGCAAAGCTCCATCACAAATTTGGAACCGTCGACGCTGAGCTTTGACGGAGATTCCAGGGAGGTCAACCCGATCACTAGCCTAAGTCAGCTCCTGGCGGTACTGATCATTTCAACGGTCACGGTTGCTCGTGATTTTATCAAAGGATTCAATGCCACCAAGAGCCATCCCTTGATGAAGATCAAATTTTTGAATAACTTGATCAAACGGGAGATTCGCAAACGGAATATCACGATGGCTTGTTTGAACAAGGCCATTTGGGCATCAATGGATCCCATACGGAACACCCAAGCGATCATAGCTTGGATCTGGTGGATCACCGTGACGACGAGTCTAATGTGGCCATATTTCCTCTATCGCGAATTCAAGGCATTCAAATGCTGCTTCTTCTTGGGTGATGATATTCTCCGAAATGTTCCCCCACAGAATCAGTCCTAATAAGCTCTCTTTCCAGGCTACGCTGGCTACCCCAACACCATCACTGGACTATCGTTCGAGTATCTGCCCCTCCTCTTCAAAGCCCTCCAGGAAGGACTCCAAATAGCCATCGTCATATTCCAAGCGCCTCGTTGCATCTACGAAGAGCTCTTCCACCAGAGTTCCAACGAGGATCATGCGCTGCAATACATTTCGTTGTGTGGACGAAAGGTGTTGTCCTGGTCGGACAAGATCAATGTCAGTGACATAAAAAAAGCCTGTCTGAAACACAACCTCAGTCCAACCGAATTGTATTTCTCGGCGGCCAGTGCCACTTTGATGGAATTACTGATCGAATTCGAAGGTGTTGCGATGCCACCCCTAATCCGGGTGTTTGCATCGCACGTCGTCAACGATTACCTCCTCTCGAAGAACAACTTCGACGATTCAACCAGTGGGAATCTTTGCATCAGTTTGCCCATGGAGGAAATCTCCCCGAAACAAATCGCGAGCATTCATCGAACCTTTGAGTCGGCACGCAAAAATCAAGTCGCATTGATTTTCTTGCATTTGCTGCACAAGCGCTTTGCGATTTTCACCAAATTAATGCCAACCGTTTGGATGGTCGTTTTGCTCAACTTTTTATCGAGACGATTCACCGTATCCATAACGGAAGTCCTCAGAAGCTCGAATGGGTCTCAGTCGCGAGTTGCTGCTGTTTGTTTTGGACATCCGATCATCGATGCCATGTACTTCAGTCCGCCGCAGAGTAATGAAAGTTCGTCTCTCTCGTCGCCTGGTTGAAAGCGAGATGTTTAATGGTCTTTTTCTTGCAGGCGTGTCCTTGTCCGTCCAGCAGTTCGGTGATCATGTCCAACTCGGGGTCATGTCTGATGCTCAGACGCATCCGTTGCACATGAAATTATCCACGGGTTGGGCAAGAAATTTAAGAAAATTGTTCTGACTAAAAAATCAGTTTAATTCAATATTATGTATTTAAAAAAAAAACAGTTTCATTTCATATCATTTCCTCACGAATAACTTAATAATAAATGTTTGTTTCGAAAAAAGTCCAGTTTCCGTGCATTTCAACTGAATTGACTCAAAAGCCGAAATCATCACCGGTCGACTGTGGAATGATGTCTTTGCAGTTGTTCAAAAAGACGACCAGGTTGTTGTGAGCTTCTTTGTCGAAGGCTTCATCGCCCTCGTTTTGGTCGAAAAGAATAATCTATTTGAGCAGACAAACAAGACGGGTTAGTTGATTTGCGATGTGCCTAATTTCACAATAATGAGCAATCTCGAGGCAATCTCACCTCTGTGTTTCGGATCGAATCGGCTCCGATTGGAATGCCAATGACTTCAATCCAGCCCTTGACTGGAACGTTTAAGGGCTCTGAAAGCATGATTTTCACTTCAACGTTGTCGGTCGTCTTGCCGGTGATCGTCTTGCTATTGCGATCAGCCTCGTTCTCCACTTGGACGTGTAGACTGACATTCTTTCCGGTGAAGCTCTTCAAAAGGCTGCCGTTGATGATGCTACGCTCGGTGAAGTTAATCATTTTCGCTTTTGATGCCGGACAATGTTAAAACTAATTTTATTTTAGAAAACGCGAGCACTTTGTTGTTGAACTCTCTGCTGTCAATGGATTGCGCGCGAACTCGGTTGTGACAATAAATGCCGCCTTGTGGTTGGATTCTGAATTTGACTTTTCGGAATGAGGTATTGCAGTTTTGGAAGGGCAATTTGTGCAAGTATTGGAAATTATTGAGTTCACAACGCTGATTTAGGAGAAGACGCTCAACTACAATTGAATACAAAATCCAGTTGAAAGTAATTCGAATTGGGATTATTCGACGACGCAGAAAGAATTCAGCCCCTCAGCACATCACTCACGGTCGATAAGAAAGCGGCGGCGACAAACCGAGACGAAACAGAATCCCACTACGCGATTCCAACTGACATTAAAGTCTTGAAAAATCAATTTTTGTTTTCGCTTGTGGAATACCTCGATAATGTTTGAATAATTAATCAAAAGCATTGCGTGCAATATGCATTCCATTTTAAATTATTGATAACGTATTTCGTAAGAGCGGTGAATAGAAATTGATGCAGTCGTCCAGCTGATATTCGGGAGAAAATCATTCATTGTTTTGTTTACGTTTGATGCCGAATGATTTTGGAGCGATATTGTGTTCATCGGGCCCATCCATAGCGACATCAGAGTCACACGTATTCGGGCTTTATAGAATATTTCTAATTTGATTTTGGGTAAGCCAGTCCAATTGGTGCCATCACCCAGTCGTACAGCAAAGTGCCATTGAAATTGCAGAAATGTCATCGGAAAACCAACAGCATGACGACGTTCAGCAACAACAACACCCGACTGTGCTGGATCTATCAAGAAAGGGGTTGAAGAAAGTGCCTAAAAAAGATGATGCCCAAAACGTCAAGGTTCTCATTTTGGACGAAAATGATATGCAGAAAATTGATAACATCGACTCGTATTTGCGAATTGAGAAAGTGGGTTGAGCGATTCCCCGTTTTGTCTGTGAGACGCGCTAACTATGCTCATTTCACAGCTCTCGCTCTGCAAGAACAACTTACTTCGAATGTACGGCGTGTGTCGGCTGCACTTGCTGAAGGAGCTGAATCTCTCGTGCAATGGCATTTTAACCATCGAAGGCTTGAAGGAACTGATTCACTTGAGACACCTCAACTTGCAGGGCAACTCAATCAAAACCATCGAACATTTGAATTCGAATTTGCATTTGGAATATCTGAATTTGGCGGACAACAGCATCGGCAGCGTTTCGGATATCTCGTTCCTGAAAGGGCTGAAGGTGTGTTGTGTTCATCCAAGAGGGTCGACAGGAACCGATTCCAATTGATTTCAATTTCAGGAATTGTTTCTGCATGGAAATCGCATTAGTCATCTGCGTCAATGTGACCGCTATCTGCCAACCTCTTTGGAAACACTGACCTTGGCGCACAACCATGTGACCGATTTGAATGAGATATGCACCTTGAGCGGTCTGACTAGCCTCTACAGCATTTCCGTTCAGGAAAACCCTTGTGTTCAAATGACCGGTAACTCCATGTAAGTCGCCACGCATCACTGAATGGCACCACAATCCGACATTCTACCTTTTGAATCTGAAAACATTCAAGACCAAAATTAATCATTCAAACATTCTTTTTCGCCAAACCCAATCTACTGTCTCCCGCCCCCCACCCCCCCTCATCCATTTTACGTTTTGTTTTTTATTTGCATTTTCTGTTTTTGCGATTACAAAAAAGTTATATCTTTAAAAATAGCGGTTTTGACTATCGGCCATTCGTGCTGAACTGGTGCATGACGGTCAAAGTCATTGATGGATTCACTGTGAATCCGATCGAAAGCTTGAAAGCTGAATGGCTTTATAGCCAAGGACGTGGACGGCAGTTTCGTGTTGGGGAACAAGTTGATTTGGCGAAATATCTCAGTTCGGTGTGTCCATTGACTGGCGAAGCACTCGAGAATGAGGATGATCGAAAGCTCCGATTGATTTTGAGCAAAGCACAACAACACCAAAGACAATTACAGGAGGAGATTTCAGGTTGGATTTGAATGAGAACAATGACCAATCAGCCAACTCACAATCAAACAATTTGTTCACAGAAAACTCCAGCACATCCGCCGCCAATTCACCATCGTCCAGTCGACGTCGCAGCGCAACTAATCGAAATCACTCGCCGAGATGTAAGTAGGCGTGCATGGCCTCAATTCAAAAGGAAAGCCAAACAAATTCAACTAATTGAATTAACTTCACCTTTCATTCTCGGGAATTATCGCACCAGTCTCTCGATTGGGTCGTCAGAGTTCGGGCTCTCCAGACTCGATGTCGAGCAGCTATCATGGAAATACTTCGACAACGTCGGTTCACAACGAATCAAACTCTTTGATTCAGATGACCGCATCGCTGGTGGACAATATGAAAAACGATCAAAACAACATCATGGTTCAAAGTTTGGACCCAACCATTCTGAGCAGCAACACAGCGTCACCTAGGGCGACATCTAACTCGGTGCATGAGATCAGTGTCAGATCAGTGATCCCGCAGTTGAATGGTAGGTCGCATGAAAGCGCGCTGAGGTGGACAATGTTTCATTCAGAAATTTGTGTTTCAGATCAACCATCCAGACAAGGCAGCCCTCTGGTGGCCGCCTCCAAAATGGTACCCGTTCCCGAGTCACTAATGAGTCCGGACGTACCACCGATCGGCGTCACCTCAGTGCACCAGAGAGTCATTCAGAATGCCGTGCACACTTCGCCCCCAAACAGCAAGGCAGCGACAGCCCTGAAATCCAACAAAGAATCGAAGTTGACTTCACCCAAAGTGAATCGATCGACGTTGGCAAAGCGTCAGGAGAAATCACCCGTGTTGAATGTTCGCAAGAATAATTCGATAAACACCGCTCTCAAAGCGACACAGAATGCCGTTGGTCATCATTCCAACGATCTCGTAGTTTCATCGCCAAGAGCCCAAAGATTCATCGGACGAACAGCGTCGCCGTCAAACATGCGCAATTACACACCAACACCGGATGGATCGGGTGCCGTTAGTTCGGATGATGACAGCGATAACATCAATGTGGATAAATTGAAGACCATTCGCAACAAAGCTGCCCAAAGGTATGGAGAAGATGATGAATTCTAACTGTATCTAGCAAGGGTTAATTTGTCGCGGGTCTTGTTTCAGAAGCCAACAGCAGAAAGATCACGATGACGCACCTGCTTCGCTTACCAATAACTCAGTGGTGACTTCAGCGATCATGATTCAAAAGTTATGGCGTGGATACAACATTCGGAAGCAGAATAAATATGTTGCCGAGAATCTCCAGAAGAATCGAACTCAAGAGTACATCGAGTAAGGAGGAAGGCCCAGTCTGTAGTGAAGAATAGTGATTGACCTTTGGAAACCTTTCTTAGGAAACTGGCACATGACATGGAAACCACGAAGGCAGCCCTGGAAAACGAACGGAAGATTCAACAGCTCCAAATGCAGGCGATCAATGCTTTGTGGAAGAAAGTGTCAGTTATGCAACCTTCAGCTTCATCAGCGACTGAGGTTCCACCGGCACCTGCTCCCGTTTCGGAAAACAACCCGACAGCTGTGGTTCAAGATCTAGCAAAAACCTGTTCGATGTTGACAAACCAGGTAAGCCTTCGTGACCGTGGAAGCTGAGCCATCGACCTCATTTCCTCGCCTTTGTCAGGTCCAACAACTTCAAGGATCCATGCGGGACATCCTTCAATGCATGACAGTGCTCTGCCACTTGCCTCAACAGCCGAACCAGGCAAATGAAAAATCAGTTGAAGTGAAAGACAGTTGCAGCACACAGACTGAAATCGTGGCCGTTCATACGCCACAAGTGGAAACCATGCCTTTCCCATTCGGAAGCAAAGTCACACGACCCTCAACCCTGCCTTTGGTCGAATCAAAGGAAACATCTCCGCGCAAAATGACCGACATCCTTGAAAATGTAGCGGAACCCAGTAAAGGTGACACGCCGGAGAAAGAGGGCATCCCGCGAGACATCAAGGGTGACTCAGATGAGACCACCGCTGAGACAACAACACCAACAAACGAATAATTTTCAGAGCAACTCCTCACTTGAAAATCAACGATTCATTTCTTTTCACATTCTCAAATTTCGATAAGTCGCAAATGTTTCGTTCTTCCCACGAATTCACTGTTAACTATGCATTCCATGACTGACAGCGTAATTTGAAGAAATCCATGAACAATTCCATCAACGTTTCTCAAACCGCTTGAACCATTTAAAATACTCCCCGTGTCTCTCGTCACAGTTCAAGCAAAACTAAATCGAATTATGTGATTTACTTTAGAAAAACTTTAATTATTAAAACTAAAAACAAAAATTATGAAGAACAAAGTCGCGAGAAATTAGAATTTAAGAAATTCTTGAACGACGAGGGCGATGTTGAAAAACCTCAAATTCCCAGAACGAGTCACACATCGCAGCGAGTGACGATTGTGATTGCCTTCGATCATTTGTGAGAGGCAAACCGTCGACTCTGCAATCACTGAGCTCTACCAATTCTACCGTCCCAATTACCATCGTTGAAGCCTAAGAGCTGCCAATATCAATTAAGCGCAAGAAAAGAGAGAGTAAGTTCCCCTCCCCGAACGATTGGCTCCCATCGAGTTCCACATCCACACAATCTTTCATTGTTGAACATTTCTGTACAGCTTTCGTGTGTCAAAATAGATTTTATGAATGCAAACAAACTACCAAACCATAATTCTTTTTAGAAATCAAGAGCAAGACATCATTTGTTGAGCAATTTGAAAGCAGCCACAAATTTAACGAGCATTTTTAAGCGAAATTTCATCAGCAAACTGACAATTTACAATGGAGACTTTTATCGGTTCCGCACTCACACAAAGATATTATTTATTATGCGTCGCAATGTCGCTTCAAAGCACTCGGTACCTTTATAGTTTTGTAATTAATTTATTTAATTTTATTATTGAACTTTCAGCGATTTCGAATCGATCAAGATCGATCTTGAATTTTGATATGATTTTTTTCAAGACTTCACATTTGCTCGCTTTTCAATGTTCTGCAAATGAAATAACAAAAGAATAAATAAAACTGTTGTTTAAGTCAATGCGCTCCCTTTTACTTTGCACGCAAGCAGGTGAATCAATCAGAATGCTTGGCGCAATGAGTGATCGATATTCCTTGCCGAAAGCTCGTTGGGAGCTTCATTTCGTTTTTGTTTCGACGATTCCGAACATGCCAGCCAGGAGGCAGCCGTATATCATGCTTTGGGAGGCTGACAAGTGCAACGGGGGCATTATGGGGCCTTCGTTCCCCTCGTAGATGTAAGGTAATCGGAGTATCCAGTAGGCGCTCTGAGTCAACTTCGGGGGTTCAGTTAAGCCGGTGGTGAATGTATAACTGTTTTTGCCTCCAGTGCGCACCTGCAATCAGACAATTTTGTTTCGTTAGAAATCAATCCGAGTTGCGGACAGAGTTCGGGCAAACCTTTGGTTCCAAAATGATGTTGACGGGCGCCTTTGGCGTCACAATGTGGACTCGCATCAATTGTGCCACATTCGGCTTGGAATTCCGACAAGGACAGGGAAAGTATAAGGGCATGTCGTTGAATACAACTTTACTGCCGCTGTCTCGACCGATGCCAGCTGTGAAAAAGTGAAGCTCTTAGTAGAATTCTCGCACTTGAAAAGCTTTCATGAAAAACAACTCACCCGAACCACCGCGTAAAATCTTGTCGGGACTGTTCATGATGAAACGATGCCCACGGGAGCATTCGTATTCGCAACCGATGAATATCTTGAGATTGAACACCTGGCCGTCGTTTACGTCATTGTTGACGGGATGGGGCTTGCGGCGATTCCTGGATTTATCGTATGATGCCGCCCAGGAGGCAGCATTCTCCAATCGGACATGAACATCCCAGGGGAGGAGGAAGTTGGCGCCTGACAGGAACCCACTCTGAGCGTGTTCGGGCAGACCAGAATTGTGCGAGTAAACCGAACTGGGTCCAATGCAGGCAAGGGACCAACTGGCGAATTGTGGCAAAAGTCCTGCGGAAGAAATCGGTTATCTTCCATCGGAGCAATTCCTCGTCGAAAACGACTTACCAACTGGACTCAACGTGTGCACCATCCCCGAGAGATACTCCGTGGTGGAAGGCTGACGGAAGATTCCCTTTTCCGTTTCCTCGTCAATTTCATCGCCGCCGACTTTGATCACAATCTCATTGACGGAATCCGATCCGTCTCCTTCTTCAGAATTGTCAGCGTTTTCGATTTCGTTGTCAAAGCCATTTTGATTGCGTTTGTCTCTTTCATCGGAGAATGTCAGCACCGATCCTAAGCTCAGGTCGGCTTCGGGTGATTGCGTGACTAAGCTCAGCGGCTGCGAGTTCTCCGCAATAATTTCCTCGCTTTGAATGATTCGCTGAGCTGCTGATTTAATGATCTCCGCCGCTCTGAAAATCCAGAATTCAAAATGAGCTCGCTGAAACTCAGAGGCTGCCAGTCACTTACCTGAAGTCGTTTATGGATGGTTCGAACATGGGCATCTTGACAAATTCCAGTTTGCTGCAAGACGTACAACTGGTGGCCATAATTTGATAGAACTCATGGTTCGCCTGTCGAATGGTGTAGGGATCCTGTCGACGACCTTGGGTCCGGCCGCAGTTGCAAGTCGATATGATGGCTGCGCCACTCGAATGCTCCTCATCGTTGATGGTGTCATGCTTGGGCATTATGCAGGGATTGCCTCTCAAGCTCAAATATTCGCATTGCTGTTTGCCACCCAACCAGATCAGGTCGCATTCCTCACGCAGGCGCTTCTCAAATCGCTCGATATTCGTACAGCGAACGTACTTCTGCAAGACGATTTGGCTCTGGAAAATCTTCTGCTCGTGATAGTCCTTGCTGAAGTGATGCGGCAGCATTTCCTTGTAATTCTCAACGGCCAGTTCCAATCCATATTCACAGCATTCGGCAAAGAATCGATCATCCACGTCGATGATCCGGTGGAAATTATCCAAATAGGCTTTGTAGTCGGCGTCGTTGGTCTCGAAAGCGCTGTCATTCGCATTTTCAATGAAGATTTTGTGCAGCAATTTGAAGGTTTCGAACCACGCCTTAGTGCTGGGCATCTGGAAAAGATTTGATTAATACAAACTGGCATTCGAGGGTATTCTCCCCGGAGCTTACCAAAAAATGGCTTTTGCCCTTAAATTTAGCAATGCTGTCATCGAAGCCGGTCTTGATGGCTTCCTCCACGTGTTCGCCAATCAGCGACAATAGACGATTCGGCCGTACTTCTTCAGAACGCATAGCCGCCTCACCAGGTTTGTACCGGCTGAGAGGCTTCGCGAATCCTTTGAAAGGACGAATTTCGTCTTCACTGTCCGTATCGCTCCCACCATCTGTAAACCTCGTCCTGCGTTCAATGTAAGCTGTCAGACGATTTATTGACTCCGTCAAAGGATCCGCTCGCACTTTCCGATTTGTGTTCACGCAAACAAATCGCTTATTCCGCGGAATCGAAAACAATGAATTCGAACTGAAAGAAAATATCGAGTCGTAAAGCTCTTCATCTTCACGAAGCACAGTAAAGCAACCACCTGTTATTCGTGATGATGAATTCATTTCGCAGCATTTTATAAATCCCATCCTCGATTTCGAACTCCAATTTCTGCAAGGCATCCTCATCCTCGTTGTATTCCCGCAGGCATTTCTCAAAGAAGAAAATGAACCGAGGCGAGCACAGCCGCCCTTCTCGACCAATCAAGGAACCGATGCTTGAGTTCTTCAGGAACTTCGGCAGGAACTTCAAGACGTACTTTTCCCTGGAAAAAGGACTCGTTGAAATTCAACCGTTCGAGCAACGGAAACTTTCTCAACAGACCTGATGATTTTGAGCGCTTTGAATATTGGCAAATAAGATGTGTCGAATACGTTGTTTGGCTCAACCAGAACAACCAGATGGCACACGTGAATCGCGAACAGTAGCATTTGAGCGAACCTCGACCGAGCGAATGAGTTGAATGTCATATTCTCATCCTTCGACTTCTTCGTGCCATCGTCATATTCAGCGGTCCATTGCACCAGCATTTCCTCCATGATTCGAACATCAAACGGAGTTTGAAAATGCAAATAGAGAGTCTTGTTGGTGGACGTCGACAAGTCATAGTAGATTTTGATTTCGCCATTGGCGACGGTGTGCTCGAAAGGAGGCGCGAATTTAGCCATGTCCAGGCCTGCCATTTTATTCGAATATTCATCTGAAGATTTGCCAATAACGCCAATCACGATTATCTCCTTGTCGTCGCGGAACAGTTGGTTGCTGAAATTCAACGTCGTGTCAACATTTTTCGGTGGTTTTTTTCAGTTGGGAATTCTAACCTTAATTCCGGCGAGATGTCCGGGAACACGCAGCTTCTGTAGCGATCCATTTTGAATTTGAAGGGCCTTTTCTCGAATTGCAGCTGGCTCCAATGAATTAGTTCATTGCCTTCGACGAGAAGCAATCACAAATTGAAATGAAAGACTTTTATTTGAATTTTCTTGCTTCTCAGACCAAAGTGAGCTCTTTGAACTGTCACTGTGTGAATGTCAATTGACGTTTCCGATGAAAACATAAACATTCGTAATGAAGTCGGTCGGGCAGATTTGAAATTTTAAAATGGATTATTCAGTTGGAATGCGAAATAGAAAGGAGGAGGCAACTCCGTCCGAAATAAGACACGGGGATTTGATTTGCAAAAAGAAAACAATAAGAAAATTTATTTCATTTTCCCTCGTTCCATTCCAAAATATCGAAAATATAACAATGAATCGATTGAAGAAAAAAACATTTGATGTTGAAAGCTCATGTTTTGTGCGAAATTTTGTGTAGATAATTTCAATACGAGGGACGCGCATTAATCAATCTGATTGATGAGTGCTTTGCATCGTCATTCGTGTAGGTTCGTTGTGGTCCGCTCGAATGAACGGCTTGCAGGCTTCAGCGAATGCAGTAGTGTGGCTACCAAGCCATTGAAAATATCTCAGAGATGCTCATCCAGAATGTGTTGAGTGTCATCCTCGCCATTGCGATCGGGCAAGCAAATGAAGAATTCGATCAAATTCAAAAACGGTCCGCGCGAGAACGGATTCCGATAGCGGCCTCGTTTGTCCCGCAAGTACGGATATCGCTTGTAGTTGAACATTTCGTTGGTCGTCAAATTCATGCAAGCGTGAAGAATCTGTGAAGGGAAACCGGTCAAGTTTATACGGTTATGATGCAAGGGGGCGGTTATCAGAACTCACTGAGGTGCAGGTAAGGATCCAACCGAGGCAGCAGAATGAGATGGCCTCCAGCAATCCAAGCATGTACAGCAGGGTGAAGCCTTCAATCATGACGCAGTACAAGGCAAAGTAAATGGTGAAAGTGCAGTTGATGGCGACGCTCAAGACAAACAAGAAGAACCACATCCGGTTCCTGAGCCCCACGCAATTGTAGATGAACGGGCAATGGTGATCGAAGTACGAAACACATCGATTGCAAATGCGACAATGTTTGGCGCGGAGCGGTCGCAGACAACGGCAACTGTGACACAATCGTGTCAAGCTCAAATTGCGTTTTTTCCATTTCTCAAAGTACGGAATTTGTTTGACGGCTCTGTAGTATTGTTCAGAGTTGATCCCGATAAAGCCCGGATCGCGACGATTCGCTATGATCCAACTGACCCACATGACGATATTCCAATAGATGAAACAGTAATGAGATTTCCGCAGAACGTTCCAAGTTGTTGGAATGACCTAAAAGAGCAACGGTCGTGTACTCGACTTCCAATTCGGCCTGGAAGACTCCCGAACTCACCCTAATCATGTACATCGGATATCCCCAGAGCAGCACAGAGCACACGAATAACAACAGTGGACCTTTGGAATCGCCTGCTCCGCCAAAGAGCATACCCCACGTTTCCGACACAGGAGGCATCCATCTTGAACGCTTCTTGATCACGTTATAGAGCAGTTTGACGACATCGACGTTACGGTGAGACTGTGCCAACGTGAGCGGCGTCTTGCCGTTCTTGTCCCTAGGCTCCAAGTCGACGTTTTGCTTCTCGCACAATAGCCGCACGCAGTTGATGTTGCCCGACTGGAATCGCGAAGAGAACCTCAGCTATCAGGGTGCTTTACATCGTCAGTAGTTGCGATACAAACCAAACAAGCCAAATGCAATGGGGTCGATCCGAAGTTATCGGTTTTCTGCAAGTCCACACCGGAATACATGAGCAACCGCATTAGGTCAGCATGTCCCTTGTAGCTGGCCCAGTGCAAGGCGGTGTCACCATTGATATCCGTCAAGTGATTCTGGGCGCTCATTCCGAGGAGGAATGCGGCAGTGGCGGTTCGTCCGTACATGCAGGCTGTCATCAACGGAGTCAATCCTTTCAGATCGGCCGCGTTGACGTTGACACCCGCCTGAAGGAGAACCTGAACCACACCTTTGGAGAATTTAACATAGAGTTAGCTCCAATTCTTTTTGCTTGAGAACTCCGTGAAAATTACTTGCGTGTCCTTTGCGACAGGCCCAATGAATCGGTCGCGGTCCTTGTGTGCCCAAACATCGAAGGTCAAATGGGGCATTTCGTTCGATCACATACCGCATCATTTCGACGTTGCCATCAAGAGCGACCCAATGAGCTGGCGTGTATCCGTGCTTGTCCCTGGCATGCAGCACCTCAAAGCCGAATTTCTCGACGAAATTCTCCACATCGGTCAGCTCCCTGCAAAAGCATGAGACGAGAATGAGCTTTTGGCTGCTGTGACAATTTGATTTGCGTTACCCATTCTTGATGACATCGAAGATATCGTCGATGTGCACAACCAACTCCGAGCACAGCAAATTGCTGTCTTTCTCCTCGATGGGCGAGGACTCCTCTTCGGTGTGGTTGTGGTCGTGTTCCTCTGTTACCATGTTGCATGATGCTGTCAGGGGCAATGCCCACACACTGCGGCGGGCAGCCCCTGGACTGGGAAACACCTTGCTGTTCTGCGTTCTGATGCCGTTTTCTGAAGCCACGTTCGAAATATTCCTCGTTCTTCAATTTGAATCAATTGAATTTCGCGAAAGCTTTGTGTTCACGTTCGAAATCAAAGAGAATCGTTTTTTCTCTGCAATTTTTTCCACACAGAAAATTGACACAACACACTGCAGATGCGATTATTATGAAAGTTCCCTTCGAATTAATCGATATATGGGCGAGTCATG
>JANSTV010041778.1:0-15328 GCA_027564135.1 Lestremia cinerea
CCCCCCCCCCCCCCCCCCCCCCCCCCGCCCCCCTTCCCACCGCGCTCCTGTTATCAACACGCCATCACTCAAGGAGTTGCAAAATATTCTCCACTTTGTTTAACTACATGATATTACCACACGGAGAATGAACCATTTCTGAATTGTCACATAAAACCAAACATTAACGTAACATTTAAAGTCAGTTTCTTATTACGCATTCATTAGAATGTTATACCTTGAAGAATTTGGTCGGTATCATTGCGAAGTCAATGGTGTCGGTGGTGCGTACGGAACAATTTGAGACATTTTGGTTTTTCAGGCATTCCCAAATTGAACATCAAAGCGTTAAACCCTCGCATCGATTTCAATAGTACCATTCAACATCACTATCGTCGACACCGTCTTCTCTTACTGTGAGATTCAGTTTCAGCCATAATAAAAATAAAAATAATGATAACAATAATAATAAAATCTTATGCTGATCAACAAAATCAGAACCGAACCGAACAAAATTCCCAACCCAAAATTGTACGAGTACATACTTTTGGCCAGGCTGTATATGCGATGTCGAAATGTCAAATATTATGACAAAATATAATCTCTGGTTTTACTTACATTTCAATGAGAACGCTGGCATTAGATTTCCATTGAGAATTATTTTCGTGTAATGTTTGCGTTGAGGAGATTAGATTCAAACTCTTCGTGGATCTTATTGTCATGTCAACAATCGGAATCTACAGCACAAATTTCGGGAGACTCCCGCCGGTACCTAGTACCCCATTATTAATTCCATCGGTGAGGGGTTGACATGACTTCAACCAGATGCAACACACATTTCGCATTCATTTCCAATTAATTTCACCGTGTATTCTCGCCCATCGACTAAATGAAGACCTGATTAATTGTTGTCGCTTCATTTTATCATCGGTTCATTTTGTTAGAGCCGTTATATTTGAAGAGATTATAGGACATCTACATCTAATCTAATATTCTAAACTGCACTGTTGCGGCAGTTGCGACGACTACACGAAATAATATTTCCATAATCATCATTGTCTTATTCGGCAAGTGAATGTCGGTCAAAATGGTTGGAGGAATTAATACAAAAAATACTCGCTCCGAATTGATTCTGAAATGCACCAAATTCGTTACCTTACACGAGCTTCAAGCCAAAAAAACCAACAAAACGATCGTTCTCGAAAGAATTTGCTTCGAATCATTTAAAATTTAGAGATATTTTTAAGAATATCATTTTTGTTTCTAAAATTTCCATCTTAATAATTTAATAACATTAAAAGAACCATGTAATAATAAGACATAAACTTGGTTTACTTCACAGCCTCAATGGAATACCGAATACCAAATGAATAGGTTAATATTTTGATGTTTTTGCTTTTGTTTCCATTTTGTCGAGTTGCTGCTGCTTCTTCTGCTGTTGTGTTTTATTCGTTTATGTTCTTGTACGAAAATTATGACTTTTATGTCTGATGCAAATGTAACCGTACACCAAACCAGAATATTCTTGAATATACAGAGAATGCGGTATGATTCTGCGGTAATGGGCAAAACAACTAGTACATACAAAGTTATATGATTAATTGGTGAAAATGTTTCATAACTTAGGTTGTCTTATATTCAAAATAACCGTCCTCGGATCATTTTGGATGTAAGCTTGGTGCGCGATGTGATATTTGAATTTTAATATTTATAAGCTGCAACGTCATTGTTCCAATTCCGTTTGTCGTAGATTCCTCTCCAAATGCAATCAATAACTGTTTGGTTCCGAAGTGAAGAATCTCGAAGCCGGAAGGTCCTTGTCTTTAATCGGAGCCCCACACATTTATTTTCAGACAGATTATGCTCCTCACCAGCAAAGAACTGGAATTGAAATCAAAATCGAATGGTAATTTGAAAAATGGCATCGAATGAAAAAAAAAAAAATTTTGATTGAAACGATCATCAAAGAAAAATCATAAGTTCGGCATTAAAATAATCACTTGCGCTCTCTCATTCCTCAATTAAAACTTTCTTTTGTCTTTGTTATGGGGTTACCGTCATGCTTTACATCATTTCAAAGCGAGCCTATTCGTGCAAATATGTACTTTAGGCACACATTAGACGGCGTGACTTGAATCGAGTTGCTGAAAAAGTTCTTATCATCCCAGAGACCGCACAATAATGTACCATTATCTCGTCATCTCATCAACTCGTTGTCCCTAACTGTTTGAAGGTATGCCGCCAGAACTAGAGCCAAACTAACTTCAAAGCAAAGTCTCGAATTATTTTGGCGAAGAATAGGAATGTCAAACGAATCGATTCGACTGAACCCCACGATAACCAAGAACAGAATGAATTTCGAGTACATCCCTTCTTCTTTTTTCTCATGTAAAATTTCAAATTTCAAATTTCCAAATTACAATCAAAAATGATTTCATGCTATCACATTAATATAGTACTCGAATATACGAATGATCCCATAAAGAACCAAAACTGCCAAATCACGGATTACGCATCATTTGCATTTCAAAATTGAAAACAGCGTATCTCGCAGGCTCTACGAGCGGATCCGTATAGACACGGACCTGTTCGATGGTTATCGGGTCTACTCTTACGAGTCGTAATCAAACAGAAATTCACCATAATTATGAATATCAATAAATTCACTGCAGCGTGAATTGGAAACACTAAATAACTTCTTGCATGCAAGCGTAGAATACAAGCAATTATATTCACCTTAAATTTGGACCATATCGTATTTTAACTCGATAATAACGGTTACTACAACAATTTTTGTCTCATAAGAGAAAAAGCACATGATGCACTTAGGGAATTCCATTTCTATTTTGTTATTTTTATTTTCATTTTTATTTTTTTTTTCTGAAATTGGAAAATTGATAGAGTCAAAATCATTTTGAAAGCTATGAATATGCAAATATATATTTGATATTCAATATGCTGATGGACGAACTTACGTGTATGCGGGTCCGGCAATAATAAGGAATAAATGTGAAGCATTACGAGCAGATAAGAGTCATAATTAATTTTGCAAATCCACCAGGTAAATTTATGGAAGAGCTATTATTTAAAATTCATAAAGATTAATTTGACAGTTAGTCCGCGCGCGAAATTATAAATCACGGTCTGACAATTTTCCATATATTGCAGATGCAGACATCAAGTGGCATTCGCATATCCATCGTTGTTGTGACGTGGCAAGTCCAATCGGCCAAATGCAATCAGTAAATGGATAATTACTGACGTAAAATATTGGCATGTTTCAATGTTCAAACCATCAACAGATTATCGTGAAAGGTAATACTAAATGCGCGATTATTTTTCAATCTCATTTCATGGTGTTTTAGTGTCGTCGTCATCAACATAACCACCATATTTGTCTATTTGTCATGGCAGAGAATGACGACCAAAACATAATATCGTCATTCTCGACGTTTTCGTCGTCGTCATCGTCAAAACGCTCGATAACAAATCGAAATCCGACGTTTTTTCTTTCGGGTTAAAAAACGCGTTTTTTTGGGTTAAAATTAACCCGTTTTTTTTTGTAATAATAAAAACTCGAAAAATGGGTTAAATTTAACACGAGTCGATTTTTCAGGTCTTTGGGTGTCCATGCACACCTCTGGCCGTCATCATCATCATCATTGTCGTCGTTAACGTCGTCATCGTCGTCGTTATCGTCGTCGTCTTCGTCGTCGTCGTCGTCGCCACTGATATATTACCATTTGTTGGATGCTGGATATTATGATATTGAATAAATCACTGGAAAAGCAATACGTTTTATGTACCTTGTCGGATACTGTTAACATATTGGAAACTACAATACACAGCTATTGTTATAGTTCTGATAACCGTAATACCATTTTCATTGGCAAATAAATTACAATTTATAATTTTCATTAAGGGATGATCATGAACGCAAACCGATTTGGTGAGAAGTAAATCACAGTGCGGTGACCATCGACGACGGAAAAAAATCAACAAAAGTTCAATTTAGAAAATCGTTTCATAATCTCAACGATATATCATCGAAAACGAGATCATTTTTCCCACCTGCGAAACGTTCGCTAAAATCAAATCACCCAAAGAGAGAAAGAGCACGACAAGAAGGCACTGATCCCATTCAAAAATTGGCTGAGGACGTAAGTTGTGGTGTCGATAAAAACAAATCATTAATTTCCCATAGCGATGAGTATCAGTGCTTAGTTTGTGCCAAAAGTACACCAGGGCAAAAACGGAAGAGTAAGAAGCGAAATATGAAACGGAACTGTGTTCTGTGTGAATTTGCCTAACATTCTATTTTATTATCCAATGAGCATTTATCGCGATAATTATGGGAGAAGAATACATAAAAAAATCAAATTTTCCCAGAACGGATTTTTCGTTTTGTAATTTCAATTTAATCGCCAACAAGAATTACCCGTTCTTGATAATCAATTGGTGTGTCGCTTTATGTTCAATAACAACTATGTTATACAACTCTCGTGTTTTGCTTTTTCAAGTTTATCTCTTTTCCGTCTTTACATCTTTTCCAATTTTTGTCAAATGACGAATTTAACGAAATTGTATGCATATTATTACCATTATCGGTGGAGTATCTGTGTGTATCTGGTCTATGGGGGGATGTATATGAGTGTACGCGTACATGTAGTTGACGCCGTCATTCCCATTGCCATTATCATTATTGTGATGACGCTGATGGTTATCATTACTATTATACGACTTTTATTACTGTTTTGATTTCGAATTTGAAAAATGATGCAAGAAAATTTAATGCGATTTATCGCCTGATGATATTCCGTGCCTTCCGCACATCTAGCTTAACGTAAATCGATTAAAACCACATTCATTAAATTTTTTTGCATTCAGTCACTCTTGTTCAAAGTACCAGCTCTTGGTACTTTGCAGTACTTGCAGTACTAGAACCAGTACCGAGCTTGGTACTCAGTACTTGTGGTACTGAAGTATAAAAAAACAGAGGTAAGACCAGTACCTAATTCTAGTACCGCGAAAAAAGTATCGCGAATCAAAATCCAACAGTAACAACTTTTTACCAAAAAGAGTAATCATCTTATATTCTTCCTGGATTTATATTCGATTGAAATCATAGTAAATCACAACAAAATTAGCGGATTTGGCAGAGAGTAGCACCAGTAAGTACTGCAGTACCATAAGTATCAAGGTACATACTTTGAATAAGTCTGTATTCAATATAATATTTTGATGACATCAATTAACCTGCAAAGTTTACCAAACACTCGCTAGCGCGGGATGCTTTATGATGACATGAAAATTCAGCAGTTTATACAGACTCATCTATTCCACCACACCGAAGATGACTGGAAAGAGCACCTGAGCTACTATTATTGCAGTCCCTGGTAAATATTTACGAGCTTCCTCCCCAACGGAAAGCATGCGTACAAAAGAGCTTTTTTACATCAAAGCGGTCATTTATTTGTAAAAATCGAAATCGGAAACAAGGGAGAATTGTATATAAAAAAACTGAATTGAGATTCTCAAAAGAAACGAAAACTAACAAATATATATCTACATTCTACAGGTACCTTAGAAGATATAAGTGCCAATAGGCCGATACAATACGATACAAAATACGTTCGGATTATATGAATTTGTATAGTAAATAATTACAATTCATCGTAAAAATTAATTATTTTCTTGTTTGAATGTAAAGTATGTGTTTGTGTGTGGACGGCAATTGTTCCGAGTGATGTACGTTTGCGTAACTATACAAAGGAGACCAAATATTCGAATGATTTGGTTGCGTACGACGATGTACGAAATTAAAAAAAAATTAATGAGAATACGTCTCGATAAAAATGATCGCTTGAATATGCGTCGATGGCATGCGAATACGAAATCAAATGCAAATTACATTCAACCAACTGGCATTGTTGACACGGTGCTGTGGGGTGTTGTTGGTCTGGAACCAGCCAACGATTGTGTAGCAGAGGCATGAAGCGATGCCATGGTTCCCATCTAAATGGAAAATTTTTATAATTCCTTCTCTTGAGCATCGCAGGCATTTCAACTTACTCTTAAATGAGCCAAGTCCTCTAGTTTCGTCAAGTCGGACAGCTCCAAGTACAGGGAATAGACGACCATCCAACCGTAGATGGAAGCACCGCAAATGATTATCCAAATCAACACCGTCAAAATGTTGTAAGCAAAAATCAAATCGTTGACGATTCCGAAAAAAACGCATGCCAGCGTCCGGAAAACTGTAAAAACGGCATATGACCAAAGCCATGGCACAATTTTCGTCTCATATTCCTATTATCATGGAGAATTTAAAAGTTATAAATAAACATCGGTCGATGGGTTCGCTAGAAAATAGCACTCAATATATATTCAATAATAATAATCACACGTGGAGCTTGGGCGCGTCAAAATGGGAATTTAGGGAAAGGGCGTTGGGTGTGCGGTGCATGAGTGCCCAGGAATGTCTTGTAGGCTTTTTTAGCCCTTTCAGTTGACAGACAGTCAACGAAATCGAGGACTTGAAAAGGAAATAAATAAATACCCGAAAAAAAACTGAGTGAATCGAAAAGTTCAAAATACTCACCTCCGTCGAAATTTTATGAAATTGTTTGGTGCAGTTTATTTATAGTATTGAACAACTTCCATCACCGTATTAGTAAATTCCATTAGGTGCAAATACAATCCAATGTTGATGCCAATTTTACAGATTTCTTTCAAAACGAATACCAGATAGACTAGCAACATTGAAGATATTGTGCGAGAGTTTTGGACAAAATTATAATGTGCGTAAGTTAGTGACGAAAAAAGTTGGTGTGATTTGATGTGTTTTTGTGAAGGAGTGTGTACGGATGGTGTATGAAGGGGTTAGCAAATGATTTATGTGTAAGCAATAACAATATTTGACCGTCTGCAGTAACCCATCAAGCTAAGCGGTAGACAGTCGGTTGCCAGTTGGTAGATATGCTTGTTGGACTCTTGCAGGTTCGGTCGTTGCGGTAATATGACTGTGATACCTTTCCCTTTGGCCTTCTCTTAAACAAAGTCACTCCTCTTTTAGCATTCTTTTGCGTGTTTTATCGAATTTGTTTTATTTTCAATTATGTTAATGTGTGATCGCAAAAAATAATGGAGAATGAATAAGTGAATGAAATGATTCTTTCGGAAGGTTAAGGAGACATGGTTGGTTATTGTACATAAAAATCCAATCCATAACCTTTGAATTCAAATTTTGACATTATTTTAAAATTGAAATGACGGCAAAAATGTATAAAAATAAAGAACAAATAATTAAGAATAATGAGGGGGAATTCCAATTAGAAATTCAATCAAATTTACCTTTCGCAATGCAATGATGAGCATTATCGTAGTGACGAATATGGCACATCCACCAATGAACGAAAACAGAGCCGTGAAAATGAGAGCATTTCGAACTGAAAGGAAAACAAGCGAACAAAATCTTAAATGTTGGGATGATATCATCATAAAACAACTAATTTAGGCGGTGACATAACCTAACATGAATTCATCGAGCTCTGAATGGAATAGAGCTCCAATGTCTGCTCAAACGCATGCGATTTCCTAAGAGGTGATTGGTGGTACATAGGAAATCTATTGCACTCACCATAGCGATTTCCAACGTAAACAAATTCGTACGAAATGAAATAGTATCCATAATGAGTGCTGCCTGGTGCTGCCATTGCCAAGCAGTAAATGTCAAATGATGCAGTGACAATTGTGAAAATGGCCACAAACTGAAATGAGAAAGTTATCAAGTTCAAAACATATGAGTTTGACCGTTTCTAGAGGATGCAGCTTTACCAAAGAGAACAAGGACACCATAACGGCAGCCTTTTGAACATTCAAATACTGGTTGTTCTTCAGTATCGGCTTGCGATACCATGGCAGACGCAATGTTTTCACCGAGCCACGAGATTTTTGCGATTGAAGATTTGAAAACGATCTAATAAGTAAAGGAAAATTTAATGAGAGTCACGAATGGGGCAAAGGTGTTTCCCATTTTCAAGTACCTTCCAGTTGTATGTGAATACATCGACGGTGTCGATCGATATGCTGATGGGGTCTTTCGTTCGTATTGCATGTTTACCTTTCTTCAAATGCACCGTCAATTGAATGCAACACAATAACTTCAACCAAGTAACTATCTTGACAGGAGTACGACCAATTCTGGGATGGATTTCCAATTCTATTTGATAATAATGATCGTGGTTCAATTTTAATTATTTTGACTGTTTTCACACGCAGTATGGAGTAATAATAACAAAATATGGGTGTGTACAGTATACAGTTAGCTTTGACACATCAATTATATGATGGTGTAAAATAACCGCGTCGATAAAGCAGATGGAGTGCCTTGAATTGAATTACGTCAGCCATATTGTGAAAAAAATCGAACAAAAATATTGTGAATTGTTTTTAATTCGCTGCAGGATGCTTTGAGAAAACATGAACCTTACAAATATGCCAAGGAACTCAGGAGTAGCGCGATAAAATGCAATGCAATGCGACAAGGCAACGTTTTGTGTAAATGCATGAGCTATTCTTAATCATCGTACGAAGGGGTTCCACTCTAATCAGCTAGAACAATAATCCATTGGCTGAAATAACCTACCTCAAATGAGATCCACTGCTAGCAAGTGCGCATGTTTCAAATGTGTAAATAAGGAGGCGATAAGGACTGATAAAAAGAATGTTCAATATTGCACACATAGAAAAATATGACATTGTTTTATGTTTATTTATTTATTTATTTATTTTGGAAATGTACAAATGTGCTTTTATTTCTGTATTTTTTTTTGTTAGACTCGGGTGGCTTTAACGGCAAAACGTTGCGAAGATCGAGTCATAAAAGCACAAAACTGAAAACTCGTTAAAAGTCACAATGTGAATTTGAAACATTCGAAATGTAACCAAATAGAATAATAGGTTTGACTGGTGCTGGCTACTATGAAAAGCGACAGAAAATTAAAAAAAAAAAAATTTGTTGGTCGTTTCAAGCGTGCTCAGTTTGATTGCGAGAAAATCCGAAATTAGTAAATTGCCTTGCGGAAATTTGCGTTTCACTCCGAGCGTTTCGAAGCGAATATAGTTAGTGTTTCGTGGTCGGTTCGAGTTCATTTCCTTTTCTCTTTCTTTTTAAAATTTTGTCATTGATATTCCTACGTTTTGCTTGCGTTTATCTTTTGCTCCGATTTTTCCGGTCCTCTGGCTGTCGTTTATTTTCCATCGGCAGTATATACCTTTGGGTAGCAGCAAAAACAAAAGCATACGACCAATAGTGCTGTTCAACAGGTCGGCATGTGAAATTACGCTCAGTGTGGATAGAGCATCGCATTCTAAATGTTATACATACACTCAACAAAAGTCTAGTTTTAAATAGTTGCACTATTTTCGCCCTTGAAAAGCTGGACGACCACCGGAAATTTGAGTAAAGAGCAAAAAGAGAAGAGCAAAAGAAAACTTTTGATTTGAATCGATTTGATAATAAATAAACCAATGCCACTGTTAAGTAAGTTATGTACAATTTCGTCCACATCATCACTGACCGCGTCATCTCAAGAACAATTATCTTCTATGGATGTTAATGGTACCTACCTGTGTACAGCATACAGTCCAAGATGTTTTATCCTACAAAAGGTATTTAAAGTTTAAAACAAAAATTAAATTCACACACACACACACACACACACACTCTCATAACCATGAATTTTAATCAACATGATCAATCAACGTAAATGATCATGCTAAGTGTTTTATCGTGTTGCATTTGATTTGTGTATATAATTAGAACTTGCATCGATTTGCAAAAATAACAATAATCGAGTAATGTGTTATTGTTCGTCAAATTTTGTCCCATATGCCAAAAATAGTATCAGATTTTCTTCCGAAATTCTCGCAAAAAAAGTGTGTTTCGTTCCAATCTACTGTTTTATTGCATCTAGGCAATTTTTTTAGCATTACAAATGCACTTTCATTCGATATAAGCTGTGTCATATGTTCAAATAAAAGTCATCACGCTCTGTTTCATTATTGAACATCAACCCAATTATCGTGTCATTGATAAACCTGCCATTTTTTGATGTATTTCCATAGATTTTTGATCGGAATTGTAATTTTTCATGAACCATATTGTCTTGATAGTTCAATCAATAATGTCATCACACATACGTTTTTGCGGTCCAAAGGAGAAAAGTCAACAAGAAACGTGGGAAGGAATTTCGCAGCATGCGTGTAAATACTAACAAGCTGTATGCGTGTGTGTGTGTATGTGTGTGTGTGTGCGTGTGTGTGTACGTGTGTGTGCGTGTGTGTGTGTGTGCGTGTGGACTTGCTAAAACCATATGTTCTGCAATGTGTGTAACTATGTGCCATCCACTTTCATGTCCTTTCCATGAGCGATAATATACAACGTATCAAATGCATTGAGTTTGCTTTCGTCATTTTCGAATTTTGTTATGGTTGTGGGCGCGTGTTTATTTATGTGTACTGTGTCGTTTATTTCTGTCGCAGAGGGTAGTTCATGCATTGCTTAACGTTAATTTCTGAGTTGATGATATGCAAACCGACAGATAGATATAACCACCCGACCTGAAACTTGTAGGTGCCAGCCAATCCTCCACCATCTTTTGGATTAATTGTTAACCATTTGGATTGTAAGACGGAGTTAGCCCCATTGGAAAGCTATCATTCGCCTCAAATTTGCATTGAGCATCAATTCAATGCTTCATATGTTCAACACAATGGTAAGAGTGTTCCTTAATATGCCTTTACAATTCGTTTTGCCCTATGTTTTGTTGTGATAAGCCAACACAGCCCAAATGAGTTCATTCATTTGGCCCGCAAAGGATTTTCAACGGAATCGTACGTGTTCGTGTGGTTGGCGAAGACGATTCTCGCATCCAATTTTGTTCTCCGCCCGATGTCTTAAAGTTAGCTCTGCGACATTGCACATGCCAGGGAAATTCGACGTTGAAATTGCAAGCGTCAAGTTGCTAGATCAGCCAATCGGTGCGGTATTCCACAGCCTTTGTGATAACTCATGACCGATTCTCTTTTGGGCTGTGTTCATTTCAAATCACCATCTCGGTGGGCGGACATTCAGTGAAATGGAGGAAAACCATTTGGCTCTTCCACTGAGTGCAGTCTTCGCAAAAACGATAGAGTTAACTAACTTATACAGTGTTAGTAAATTTTTGACAAAGATCTATTGAATGAAACGTTTTGGAAAGCTTTGGAGTGGTTTTTGACAACTTGGATCATCTCAGTGGAAGTTGTTTAAACTTTATGATAATTAGATTGGCCATATTTGATGGCTGTTCGTTTGAATCATCAAGAGCTGAGCGGCATAAGGATTCTCCACTGTTCAAAATCCTTTCAAATCCTTTCCTGAACTTCGTCATTTTTTGTATTGAGCCACTGAACCGAAAAACCAAAAGAGACAACTTGACAACTATATCTGCTGAATATACTGTGTAGAGAATTTACGGAGAGAATTACGGAGAGAATTACGGAGAGAATTGAGGAAAGGATTTAAGAGAGAATTGAGGAGAGCAAACTAAACAATCAAGCCATCAGGCAGCAAATGAATGTGCGGAATAATGTAGGGATCTCTGGATGAACGACTAACGTAGAAATTAAATATTGATCTGTGGCCGCCCATTAATTGAATTGTTTGCTTACACTGTGGATGGTTTGTCTGCAATCGGCGATCCAAAATTGTTTCAATTCGCATAATAATGCCAATAGATGGCGTTTCTCGATATTGTAATTATATGATGGTGTAAAATAACCGCGTCGATAAAGCAGATGGAGCGCCTTGAATTGAATTACGTCGGCCATATTGTGAAAAAAATCGTATTGGCGACAATTAAACCTAAAAATCGGTAAGCTTGAAATAATTGATTTAATTGATGATATTCCACTGTGAACTATTTTGTGTTAATTGTGACAATGTGCTGAAAGACTGTAATAGCATTTTAATAAGTGCAATAAAAAATTCCAGTGTACGATTTTCGTTCGTAGGCCTGGCAAAAAAAGCATTGTAATGTCGACTAACTAGACGAGTGAAATATTATTCGCATTCACAAATAAATTCTTCGTATTGAACGTACGTTTTTTCTTTGGTGTTCTACTGCTCGGTCAGCCAGTTGTATATCATAGGAAATCATCGAAAAATTCGTTTCTTTTTTTGATATTTTTGATTCTGTTTATTGTTCGGGAATTTGGATTTTTCACGTTCTCGGTATTTGCTTCAATTCGGTCGCTCCTCTGAATACCTCGCATATATTTGGGCCGCAGCTCATTTGTCGACAAATATTCGGACATCGACACATTCGACATCTCACCAATATTAAAATAAAATCGAATGTTGAATGTTATAATAATGAGAAAATACAAATAAATAAATAAATTACACGATAATACCAATGAATCGAGAGTTAAATGGTGAATGCCTGTTGGTGATGTGCTATTGGTTCGTTGCAATGATGGAAGTTTAAGAGAATGATAAGGCACATGTTTGTGTCAAATAATAAATGCATGTGTGTTTGATTCGACGGTAAAATTTTCTACTTGAAATTTTACTTAACTTTCGATTCTTTCCAAGAATATATCCGACGACCGACTACCGAAATGAATTGAATTTAATTGTATTGAACAGAAAGCAAATCGCGAAAAATATTCAAATATGAAGGAATAGACGGAATTCGGTTGAAAATTCACAGCTACTGTGAAAATTACGCCAACGAATTCTCGGTGGCTCGTTTTGTCGTTTTGCTAATTTCGAAAATTGCGAAAAAAAAAATTCTGTTCGTTTCGCCGAAGAAGAAGAAGAGGCAGCACAATAATTTTTTTTGTACGAATTGCCGTGCAAAACATTGCCGATGACTACTACGACGACGACATTCAAAACAGAGTGTGTGTTAAGTGCATACAGTGTGTATTATCATTATTCTTTTTGATTTCTCACCCATATTGTTGGTTAATCGGTTTAAAAAAGTAACAAAATATTAATAATAATAATATGATAAAAGAAAGAAAATAGAAAAGAAAATGCAAGATACCGATTATTGAGCAATAAATTTTCCAGTGAGATTTAAAATAGAAGTTTTTTGTCGAATTTTATAGCAACAAAGTAACAAAGTAAAGCAAGCAAGAAAGAGAGGGGGAGGGCGACGCACACACAGAGTGAGAGCGAGAGCGAGGGCGAGAGAGAGATAGAGAGAGATAGAGAGATAGAGAGATAGAGAGAGAGAGAGGGAAGGAAAAATTTATTGAATTTGGCATTTTCATTTTTTTCCGAAATTTTTATAAAAATATAAAAAAGTAAAATATAAAATACATATGCTAACAGCGCCGCCACTCCTTGATCTTTTTCGCGTTTGGGAATGGATACTGCTGGTAGGTCATCTTTACACAATTTCATAAATAGTATTATAATCATATTATTTTTTGTTTAAATCTCGTTTTCTCGGTTTCTTTTTTAGTTCGCGAATTACTCTTTTAGTTCGTAATAAAAATAGATGAAGTGTGCGTCTGACATACCGTTTTCCTTCTTCATATTACACTATTTTTTCTTCTTTTCCTTTTATTTCATTTCTCTATTTAAATAGCTACTTAAAGATTGTGGCTCAACACCACTGCAACTTGCTACTGCTGTTGATGTTGCTTGCCACTGTCACTGTCTTAGCAAGCCGCACATATTCACATTTTGTAATGTTACGCATACAATATTAAATAATTGTTAATTTTTTCGTCCATCATTTTCTATTTCTGTTTTGTTTCGGTATTCTTTCCAACGTTCCTTGTATCGACATTTAATTCTTTCGTGGTTTGACATTCATTGTTCTTCCCGCAAATCATCAATTCTCCATTTTCGTTGAGTTCGCTTAGAAAATGTTCAACTGTCACTTCCAACCACCGTCTGAAGCAACGATCCAACATTTCCATCGCGAGCGTGTTTTGTGTGTGTGTGTGTGTGTGTGTTTGTGTGTGGGTGTGTGTGTGTGTGTTTGTAAAAGTAAGAATTTTTGATTATTTCGTCAGTTTTGCCCGAGATAATCCTTGTTTACACTTAACTCTGGGGTGCCTTCACTATGGATGAGTTGCATTCCTTGCAAACACGTAATTTTTATCAAAACGCATCTAGCGGCAAAAATGATCTGATAGTTAGATAATGCCGCGTTTACAATTTGCCGGGGAAACAGTGTAAGCAACGCGCTAAATCAAATTCAACGAAATGATTACAACGGAATTTGATTTGTTTTTTTCGCTTAAAAGAGTATTTTGAATGACTTGGCTACATGTACGATTACCGACTATCGGTTGGTGTTGTTTTGCTGCTACTTTTGTTATTGTTATTGTGTGGTGCTTCTCATAACCTCTTTCATTTTATTTTTCCTTGAGATCCTCGATTTTTGGTTGTTTATTAATGTTGATGATACTTTTTTGGTTGCTGTATGTTGAAAGAAAGGTTCGGTGAATTGTCGTTACTCAGTTAGTTTATTCGGATGCTCATTATCTCGAGACACATTCTGGAGAAAGATAGCTAGAGAGGGAGAACCTAGGCCATTGTTGCTTTTCGTGTCCTTTTCATTTTATTTTTCGAATGTATACTTGATTAATTTCCTGACAGAACATAAGTTATTGTCCAAGCGAAGAGATATGAATTTACCTGTTTTTTGATATCTCGAATTCGGTTTCCGGCCTCGAGTGTTGATTCAATTGGTATGGTGAATTCAGCATCGATTCTCGATAAATGCCGGTTACTTCCTCCAAATGAATGACATATGTGTGCGGTCATATATGTAGAGCAAGCATATCATTCGGTTGCGATCAGCTGTTGTAGAATCCAAAATTCACTTGATTCACTGACATTATTACTTGGAGTGATTGGAATCCATAATAATCAGTGAAGAGCTCTAACTCAGATACCCTCATTCATATTCATTGATTGCACTCGAGAAAGTCTCACTAGTCAGAAAGTCGTTCGGTTTATTGGGTGCCGACAGCGACAATTGTTTCCGAAATGCCCAAATCGAAAAAAAATCAGCTGAATGAAAGAAATACAACAGCCGACGAACAAACAAAAAATTCTTTCGTATTTATGGGACATTTGACTATGAAAGCCAAGACGCACAATTATTGTACATTACATTTATAACAATCATCGAAAACTGCCAATATAGATTTCGTGTCAGCGACATACACGACAGAGAGGGAGAGAGAGAGAAATAGAGAGAGAGAGAGAAATAGAGAGAGAGAGAGAGAGAGAGAGAGAGAGAGAGAGAGAGAGAGAGAGAGAGAGAGAGAGAGA
>JANSTV010041889.1:0-15326 GCA_027564135.1 Lestremia cinerea
AAGCCCGGAAAGTTTATTCAAAATTGATGATGCTTGAAGAGAATTATGCCAGTTTTCGGATTTGCAAACAAATTTCGACAATCGGCACTCTGATTCGAAGCTGAGCTCAACGGTGGGGGAGGGGAGGCGGGGTAGATTTTCATTAAAACCATCAGCTCGTAATGACATTTGAAATTGCTTCGCCTGGAGGTGAATCTTTGATGCATTTTCCATTTTCATTACCATTCCCGTTGTTGAAGCGTTCATAATTCTTCTTAATCAACACAAAAAAGGACAAATTTAACGATTTCCTGAAGGCAATACAACTAAATGCTCATAAACAGTCGGATTCCTGTCAACCACTGATTCTCCCCCACAGCAGACAGAATGCCATAGTTTTTGCGACAATGCTAATTTTCGTGGATGGAACATCGCACAATCACATTTTATTGCAACAATATTATTATGAAATTCCCTTCTATTTTTTCCTTTTCTTTTTTTTCGTTGTTCATTTATTCTGCTGTCATTATTGTCTCGTTTATTGCTTTCAACAGAAGCATCCTCTGGAAATTGGAATAGAAACAATATTTGCTTTTCGAAAAAGTATTTCCCAGACAGCCATAAACGTTTATCACTTTGCAAAATTGTTTCGGATCGCCTTTTTTTGCTCTCATTGCTCGGCGAAAATTGTTGCGTTGGTTTTAACCAATTTGAATGTTCGTTTGCTGTAAATGTTGAGAGTCCAACAATGAATGGTGTCATATCGAAATGTGCACCATGTCAAATGTGACCAATGCAATTCATGCATGACCATTTTGTCTCTTTCTGAATAGACCGATTCAGGCCTTCGAAACCGACTGTCATACCCACAAAAATGAAAACGAAAAACCGTTAGAATTTCTGTATTTTCAACCAGATGATTGTGTGATTAACCTCTGCATAGCATTGAATTCAGCCACGGGTTCCGGTCACATTCCGCATTGAATCCGCAACAGCGACGCTCAGCGTTTTTCCATCTTCATTTTATTGGCTCAAAGTATCTCGCACAAACAATATGACAACTTGTATCGCTGTGCGAAACATGCCCAAGCAGAGTGGAATCGAGTCGAGTCCAGTCGAGTTGAATAGCTGACTGGAGTCCCAACATAAATAATAATTATAATGTATGTGTGTTTGTTGCATATGTGTATATGTTGTTTTGGCCATAATTATAATTTGTTCTCGCATTATAAATAACACAAAGTGGGGTAATATTTCCCAGATTGGTCATAAATTTATTCATTGTGTGCGATGTAAGTATCCACTAGCATTTTCGGTTTAATTCGCTCTATGGTCTGTCTCTTATGTCTGTCTGAACAGCGAATGTGTGCTTATGAAAACTATTTGTTAGCGTTTTCGTGCTCCTTTTTTGCTCTTCTTGTTTGTTTGTTTTTTTTATCGTTTTTTTTCTGGTTTGTTTGTTTTCATTTTATTTTCGGTTTGTTTGGTGAGCTACGAGTTTTCATTTGACTTGCAAATTGCTCAACCTCCACTAAATGAGCTGAAACCTATCTAATAACAGTGCAGAGGCATGTAGTCGGTTCCTTGGAAATATACTGAAATCTCGTTGAGGTGTTTTTCTACAAAACTCTGGCTTCAGATTCACTTACCGCTCCCGTTTGTGCCAGCTAAATTATGAAACTGATAGAACTGAAATGAATTTATAAAAGGATACATTCATGTTGGCTCATTACAAGGAAACCAACTCCCATCCGCCTCTTGCTAAGCGACATGCATCCATGGCAACTTAATTAATAATCAATGTTTCGAAAGCTATCATTGATCCTCAGGTTCGGGGGAATGAGATCGATGAACATGATCGGCTCTGGTGATTTTCCTCATTAAATATGGCTATCTATGAGCATCAAAACTAGTTGATGAAAACACTTTTCAAGCATTCTATTCACTCATTCCAAAAGAACGATCGCATTCCAACAGACCGTTTGCAAATTCCAAAGTTGACCGCCCATCAGATATTATGTCGACGGTGGGTTGCTCATCAACTCCCCGCATCATGTTTCGATATTCAAGTTAATCATCTCCGAATAGTTGAAAGCGATGAACGTTGTAATTGACTGGATCGCCGCAGAGCAAGTGAGTTCGTCTCTGCTGACAGTCAAAATGCAGCTCGAGTGATGTGGGGGAGAATGCAAGAAAATATGTGTTTATTTATTGTTTCAACTTTCAAGATTGTCAGCTTCGGAGATATTCTATTCGGAAATGCAAGTGTTATTCCTGCGGGTCTACTTAAGAGTGTTATTTATAATTGATTCGATTCAATTATTCGCAATTGTTGAAGTCAGTCATAATTTGGCGTCGGGGAATTGCAGCAGTTGCAGCGTATCCATTGCATTGCAATGAAGCAACTGAAGGAGGGAACGAAAGAAGAAAGCTGATTGCTGAAAAACCCGATGAAAAAGAAAACAAAGAAAAAGCTTCTTTGTACAAATTTCTATGACATTCGTTGATAAGCCAAAGAAATGTCGCGGCAAACAAATGACGATGAAATTGTTCAGAGCAACGAACGATCGAAATCGTTTACAAAAACTAATTTATTCGAAGAGTGCTAAGCAAATGCGAATCAAACATGGGGGCATTCGTTCCTAATCGCATTCCATCGACCAACGACATTGCTTTGTCGTTTTTGCTTTGACTGCGGTTTCGAGCTTTGACAAATCGTTTTGAAGCACTTTTCAAAGGGCGAGTATCGAAAGTGATTTTCAAGTGATTTTATGTATTCCGTTGTGCTCGTCAGCGATTTGATGTAGTTTTCGTAAATGCACATCAATGTTGAAAATGCAAAATGGCGTCTCAATTAGATGGGTTGCGATAAATCTGTTGATTTGATACAACAGCACGATAAACTGTCGTTGAGAGGTCAACGTTAATTCGTGGAATGAAAGAGAACTGGATAATATGCGTGATACGAACGTCATGTTGTCGTCTGGCTTATTCAATTTGTCAAATAGAAAATGATACGTTTCTACATCAACGTTCCCAAAAACAGTAAGGAAAACGGTAAATACCAACAAATTTCCACCGCTGTGTGAGGTGTGCAAGCGAAACGAATAAACAAAATAGGGAAAAAATGTTAAAACGAAAGAAAAAAAAAATGCCTCAACCACGCATCAAGTCTTGGGCAACATCCATTTATTATAATATTTTCGTTCGTGTGTTCTTCCAACCAAACAACAACACTTAAGGTATAAATTATGTTTACAATAATGGTCGTCGCAAATCTGAAAATCTCAAAATTTATTACACATTACTTTCATTTCAACCAGCGACGAGTCGACCGAACCGTTGAATGCTCCCAGTGTGTGTGCGCGCTTGTTTGTGTGTGTCGAGTGTTGAGCCTGTATGAGAGTATGCGTGAAATGGCGAAGCAACAGCGTCGGTTCGACGAAAGTGATGTTCAAACGTTGATGGAAGCGCACCAGCAAATTAAAAAACAGCCGAAAAAAGCGAAACAACATTCGAATGAAATCGCACATCACACGCAATTTCTTGGAGCGCTACGCGATTTTACGTCATAACGTCGACAAATGTGAAAATTATGTTCCTTCTACTAAAACTAGTAATTTGCCTTGGCAAAATGTGAAATGAACGCAATCTGGTCGGTTGCTTGTGGGGATTCCGACTCAGAACGAATTAAAAGCTGCGCCTGCGTACATTACAAAAGAGCTTCAGGCTGTGCTCTTCTTCAGGCTCGATTCCAAAGTGAATTCAATTGATAATTCAAAATTGAAAGCATTTGAACCCAAGCTTATCTGCAGAGAAAATGTCAAGTGCCTGCCGTCTGTCAACTGAAAATCAACTTCACTCAACGACGACAGAAGCCAACATTTCATTCAGATAAAAAAATCATGGTTTTGTTACAACAATTTCGCTTTTAATGTTTCTGCTAAATTATGAAGGCAGCCATTTGCTGGCGAGAAACCACAGCGAAAATACAAAACAAAATAATAGTATTATAAGATAATAAAAATTCAAAGATCTCAGATATTTATACGAAAAATTAAATTTTATTGTTGTTCCTCACGAACATTTTGAGCAGTTTTTCTTTTGCTTTTCCTTTTTCTTGCGCGCGTATAGGTTTGTTTCTTCTATTCGAACGAAACGTGAATTATCAAGTTTTGCAAGAGTTTTGCGTTTCGAAATATTTTTCAAGTTGAAAAATCAGTGAAAGAAACCGAAGTGAACCGATCGGAATGTGAAGATTGTTGTACTGATTCGTTGAGAATTTCTGAGTTATTTGTACCCTTCGATGCCAGTTCCATTGTTACTTTCGGAATTTCCACGAAAGAGCTGAGAGCTTTTGTCAGTTTTGCCTTCGAATTTGAAAATTACACGTGTTGAAAAACCTTTCCATCGATTCATTCGAATTGAGCATGAACTCCACAGTATATTATGTCTCAATAACGGTGAATGCCTATGTTTGCCAGTCGTACCACTCCTTCTTGCCACTTTTATTTCAATTTTCCGTTTCGACGACTAATTCCCATACTTTTCCGTTTTGCGGCCGTCGACGTTTGGTTTCTGAGAAAAAGTTCCAACTTTTTGAAAGATATTTGTCAAAACACCTTAACACGTTCAAGTTTATCGTTTCGAATCACTTTTTAAGCGAATCAACTGTAATGAAATAAATAACATTTAACGTCTTTTTCTTTCCATTTTGGAAGAATAAATTATTAAATATGATAAAATCACAGAGTTCTTTTATCGAAGTGCATGAGCTTTCGGAATAAAAGTCACACAATTTTAACTGGCGTTGAATGTCTGAATGAGGTTCAGTTTTATTGTTCATTTTCTGAGTGTTTTGTGATTGCTATATCAGTCCGAAAGCCATAAGATACCTTAACAGTCACCTCATGGGGATTTTCAGCCCGCCAGGTTCCACATGAAATGTAATCGAATGAAGATAATGTGTCAACAAGGCCCGAGTAACAGTTTCGATGATTCTACTTGCAACAATAAAATGACAAAAATGAATTAGCGAAGAAAAAAAAACAAAATAATTATGCGAATTAAATCCATAAGTCTTCAACAAAGCTGGCTTGTCGTTTTTACCTAATGGCAAATAGTCATCGTTGAAGCACTGCCACATACTCCGCTGGCCAAACAGAAATGAATTTTTAAGCCATGCCATTCATAATCCGCTTTATTTTCATTGTTGCCATTCTCATCACTGCTCTCATTCTCGACTTTTTGGTCGAAAAATGACGAAACAATCGACAGCACAGCACACCCAGTGGATGGCAACAGCAAGAGAAAAGGAAAAGCAAAAGCAAAAAATCGACCGGGAAGTTCATGATTTTTGCATGCAGAAATCGGGTGTAGTCTCATAGTGGACGCATTCCACAAATTGTTCGTTCCACTTGGGATTGAAGAGAGATTACTAATGAAATCTTACGATAATTATTTTGGTTGCAGTGATCGCATTCAGTGAACCCTTTTAATAGTCTCATTCGATGGTTTGTTCGGAATGTCTGTCGATCCAACTGGAATGACATCAACATGAAAACGTCATTAAATCTCCAGCCTGCAAAGAAGTTTTCAAAATTAAAAGATTCCATTGCTAACCATTCGAGCGGAGTGCTCAGCAGTTGACTGCTCCCAGAATCGTAAACATTTTATTGGTTTCGAGTGCATGCGAAATGGCTCAGTTTATGCTCGGACCATTTTCATATTATCTGTCCGATTGGGTCTCTCGAAGCCCAACATTTTTTATCGTTGAACTTTCAATTTTACGTTTCTATCATTTCTTCGGAACGATCAAATCAAAGGAATGGCATCAATGGCACCATTTTAAACTAAAATTCAATTAATTTCATGAATTTTTCGATGAGATTTCCGTTCCTTTCTCGGTTTTTTAAGATCCTCGTAGCAACTGCCACTGCGTCGTTTTTAACATTGCTTGAGGGATTTGAATTGTGTCACATTAATTTCTTTTGAGAATTCTTCCCGCGGAAGCCGGAAGGGACAAAGACATTACTATTACTCCTGTTTTGCCAATGGGATGAGATGAGCTTGGAAATATGATATTTGAGCATTGCATCACTTGCATCGCAAAAAGATGGAAGCATTCAAACTGAACTGAACGCTACCTCAAACGTCGGTCAATGACGGTGTCAAAAATACAAACGATGAGCTTAATCCAAAAATGATAAATTGGATTTTTTGCACATATTTAATTGCAGTAATTAATTTTTGCAGAGCATAGATCAGATGCGAATCAAGCATTCGACTAGGATAAACCGAACATGATCGTTTGAAATACACTCAAACACCTTCTGTAGACCGTTCTGCGGAAGAGTGACAAAGAGAAAAAGAAGCAGAGAGCGAGAGGGATAAAAATAAATAAAACATTACATAAATTAACATTTTGTGTAATTAATGTGCTGGATGGTATCACTGGAAAAGGGCATTGTTTGAACGACGGCAACGACTTGGAATGATGAATCATAAATTGTTGGAACAAAAAAGGAAATTTCCCCATAATACTGTCTTCGTCATCGTCGTTGTTTATTCTTCCTTTTTCATTTCACTCTTGCTGCTTGGATATTCCTAGTGCTGTCATTTTGGTTTCGTTCACGAAGAAGATAAGCACGTGTGAGTTACTGATAGTAACTACTCAAAATGTAACTACGGCACGTTTCATATGGCTGCGAATGAACAGTGAAATAACAATAGCAATTAATTAAATTGAGAAGTCATCATTCATTTGGAAGCATATTGTACCTTGAGGTTGGTAATGCGGTTTACTTATGCCAAATCATTTCTTCGATTTCGAAATTGCAATGCGGTCTTATCGAAATAAGATAAAAGAGAAGGCCCCATTCATATCTGACCTTTTCAGCGTCCACACTGAGGGCTGTTCACCACGCATAATTCAGCCACAGGTGAAGGACATGCGATGCGTAGATGAAAATTAAAAATAATTTATTAGTGAAATTATCGTCTTAATTACAGTAGAAATTAATTAATTTTACTCGGCGATAATCATCGCCTTGAAGGAATGTCATTCATGTTTCTCGTCAGCTCGCTTGTGACCGTTTCATTATCGAACTATCTGCAAGTGACCAAATGCTCTTTATCTGATGGCTATAATTGAATGTTGACTCAACAACAACAAAATTGACCAATAAAAATGTCGAATAATATTAACTAATCACATTTCGACAATCGCTTGGTGAATGAGAGAACACAAAATGACATGTAAAGATTCAACAATGAAAAGACCGTACAAAAATCTGTTGACCAGCAACATAGTTTGGGTGAGTGTGAGCGTGTGTGCGAGAATTACGTTTTGGTCACAATCGAGTGGGCGAAAGGTCGACCAAAAACGAAATGAACAACGAGAGAAAAAAAATAATTGTTAATTATAGAGACTCTACATGTATTGCAATTTTATTCATCGTAAAATGTTAATTTGCATCGTTGTGGAAAATGAATTTATGGTTTGGATGATTATACCGTATGAATAACAACGAAAATACAAAGCAATGAGCAAATAGGTGTGTGCGCTCGAAAAGAACGAAAAAATTGAAAAAAAAAAAGAAAAAGAAATTAACATGAAAAAAATTGGAGCTTAATTGGTGTGTAGCCAGCCATGGACAAACCTCGCCCCTGTGCGCTCGTCCGCTCGTCCGTCCTCCAATCCAAATCAATCTGAACAAATTCGAACCAACGATTGTGCGTTATATTTTATGAATTTATATCAAAAATTTTAATTAATGGAATTTTGAGTGAACTGTAATTGATTTTTCCCAGTACAGCTGGAAAACAACAAAATCGATTAGGTGTTTTGGCCAGCAGTTTTACCGTTTGCCGTTGTTAACCAAATATATATTATTGTTATCTCGATCGCAAACACACAGTAATCACGACGACAGGCTACGGAATTCGCACGGCCATTGTCGGTGAAGCCGCGCTAGGGCGGATACCAGGCCCAGGCCACCCTAGTCGATCTTGCCGGACGCAACGTTCAAACCAAAATTAAATTAAATGTTATCGTAATTTCATGTTTGAATCAAATAAAAATCAAGCAAATAACATGTTTGATTTTGGCAATCTTTTTCGAGCCGACGAAGTGTTTCGAGAATCGTTTCCAAGGGGTTGGTTTTTTCTTCGGGCGCTCTTTTTTTACGTGGCTCATGTTTCAGTAGCTATCAGTTACTGGTCGACGCGGCCATTGCAAACCGCGTACGCCTCACGTGGCGTATCATTATTAATTTATTATATAATATATTTGTTTCCCATTTTCTGTTTTGTTCAGTTTTATCAATATTGTTCAAAAGATTTGAAGGTCTTTTGAGTTTGCTCTTCTCATATACGCTGATATTTCGATCCATTGTGATGAAATGCATCATGCATCATGGCTTTTGACACGGATGTTTGCGACAGGGAATGGTCAAAAGCTTTGTGAAATGCGTTGGACATTCAATGAAAATGTTTGAATAGCTGTTGGCTTTTGAACAATTTTGTGATGCTGTTTAGACATGATTTTAAATGAGAATATATTTTTTGAAGTGAAATGAGTGTCAACGAAAGAAACAACACAATAAGAATTGTACATATTCAATTACAAACTTTCCGCTGTAATGAAAATGCGTGAATACAGTTGAACTGCGTTAAAGTGATGTAAGCGAAACGATGGAACGTCAAATTCAGAAAACCTTGTTTTTGGATAAAAAAAACAAAACATTTCAACGATTCCGCATTTGTGAACTAATCAGCATTACAATTGTCGGAATACTGGAATATTCCGACAATTGTAATGCTGATAAGTCCAGGAGTACAGGAATAATAAGGCAAAAAATTAGCATATTTTCGTCTTACCTTCGATTCAACACCGGAAGCGAGATGCAAACAAAGCACCGTGCACTTTACATTGAAAAGTAAATTAATAAAATATTGAGATTTTGTACAAAAATCGTCGAAAGAAATTCTGCGCAACGAAAATTTAAATGTTTTTGAATGATGATAGAGAGTTTAATCAATATCAACATTAAACACTGAACTGACGAACAACAATGGCGGATGCGAAACATTGTCTGATGTGTATCCGGTTATTTCAAATAATCGGTACATAGTACATAGTTTATTATCCTTCAATGCAATCAGGATGCCGGTTTTTGCAAGATTTGCATCCAAATCATTTGCATTTGATAGAGATTTGGTCACTGTTGAATCTTCGCTGCATTTCTAGAATTGCTAACGTTTTTCTACGGAACATTTTTGAGGTAAATCTCATGCAAACTTCCACTTCGATTTTGTACCGAATCGATAAGCCATTGAAGTAATTGAAAAGCCAAAAACTAGTAGAAGAGAGGAAGGGAAAGAGAAAATAATATCTGGGCATCTCAAGAAAAATCTATTTCCGATTTATTAAAGATTTTTATCATCGAAATGCGAATTTCAAAACGAATCGAAATGGCCAAAGAGTCAACAATGCTGTATTTGTTCAGCTTTCATTATTATCATTATTTGGATACGTCAAATTGAAAATGACTCAACCGCATTTCTGTCTGTCGTCCTCCTTGATATCTTTGTCTATCTCTCTCTCTTTCACTGTTTCTCCCAGCCCCCCATCTCTCTCTCCCTCTGTTACCCTGTTGCCCAACGCTTGCTGATCTGACCATGATCAAATAAGCAGAAGGAATTTCATAACAGAAACTGTTATTGTTGCTGCGATTGCCGTTGCGGAATGACTACCATATCTTTCCTCTTCTCATCGGACACAGACGCAAATTTTTTTCCTATTAACTCAAACTGGAATGTGTAGAATTGCTAATAATTATTGTGAAGTAGGCATTATGCAAATACGCACAGATGAATCAACCACTTCCTTCTCAGCCTTCGGAACAGTCAGTGGTTTTTCGAAATCCAACAGAGAAAAAGAAAATTCGAATCGAAACATTGAAAAGCAATTCAGTGTGTTTGATGGCTGATGCTGCAGTCGGCGTTTGGTTGAAATAGCAAACCGCAGACAAATAAAAATACAGAAAAACTAATTAAAATGACAGAGAATATTGTCTATTTATGTTTCATTTGATAGAGAAGTCATACGTTGGGTGAGAGAGACTCGCAATGTTTGTTTGATTTGCATTGCCAAGACCAACTGACCTACCTGATCAACAGCAGCTACGCAGAAATGATTTCTTTTTGAAAATAATCGTTTATCGCTTCGTTTTATTCGATTTTCATGCACTCGCTGACTCCATACTATGTCAAAGCACTTTTGTCATCATGCCATAAGTCTTGTGGTTATCATTTTTTCGGGATATTCCTCATGTTCTCCTCGAGCAAAGTCTCCAACTATTGCACTATTTCCATTTCAAGGCCTCAATTCGGATGCAAAGCCTGATTTAAAGAAAACATTCATGTTTGCTTTTCCTTTCTTGATTGATAAATTGAACAAATCGGTTCGGAAAAACTCTTATCTTCGCTCATCAAAATTAATTTCCTCAGGTTATTGTCGTTTTCATACATGAAATTGACTCAGCCACCGATTATTCTTATGAATTATTATTATTATTATCATAATCATAATAATAAATATTATCGGTGATGAATCTCTCAATGGTGTCAGCGTTGCTGTTCAATGCTTAGAAAGACGAAAAGTGAATAAAGCGACTGAAAGATGAGGTACTTATCACCTTTAAGTGGCCATTTTTCGATCAAATTTGAGTGAAGCTCTTTAAAAAAAAAACGAGCCGAACATATTCAAATCGAGGCTCACAATGCGGCATATTAAGAGCTGCCGCACTAGTAGATGGAGGGCAGCTTTAAAAAGCTCTAAAAATGAGATTAAAAGCTTTCCATGAATTATTACCTATGTCGACACACGACACACGGACTAGCATAATATTCACTTAAAATGTAATTATGTTGTTGTTAAAATGAAAATGTTCCGGTACAACACATGCATGACGTGCATGTGTGTCAGAACCGGAGCCATAGCCAATGCCAGTAACAATGCTACGGTGCAACCATGGTGTATTCCATTTCGGCGATTTTTTCATTCGGAACTTCGGTAGGTCGATGTGCAAAATTCCGTATGGCAATTTGGTTTTATGGCTCTGCTGAGGCTTCAGAAATTTATTAAATGATTTTCATGTTTCGTGTAGTTTTCGTTAAAATAGAGGCCAACCGGGCAACAATGCGAAAAGAATGCCAAGGAAAATCCAAAACCGACATGACACATAGCATAATCTAACGAGCTAATGCCTAATCGGGCTTTAACAACACAATCAAATGTGGAATGTGCAAAACAATAATAAATAACATTTATTCGAGATAGCGTTACAAAATTATGTGCTGTAATTTGTCTTCCCATCCGTACAGTCTGATAATGCACCGTGTATTTTGCCTGGGTTGTGCTGGACATTTTGTGAACTCATTTTGACCAAGCTACGACGTTGATGGACGGTAATGATGATAGAGTTGCGCTCAGTCGGTTTGTCATCTCTCTTCAAACACGGCAATGCCACAAAATTTAATTATTTCACTCAACGAATGGCTGGTTGATGATCAACACTGGTGCCATAGCTTCGTCGATGCGGCTCCCTTTCCATCAATTTCGAAATTTTTTCTGGTTTTTCTGTGTAATTCGAGATAACTTCAATCGAACTCGATGAAAATGAATGGGAAAATGGGCAGAACCCAAAAAGGCAAAATCGATGAGACTTTCAATTCCTCAAACATGAGGTCAATGGCCGACGTTTTAATTAAATCCTGTTCCAAACAAAAATAATTACATCGAAATTCAATGCATGAAACAAATCAAAAGGCTGAAAAGAGAATCAACAGTCGTAGTGGGACTCACCGCCACCAACCACCGTTAACCACCATCAACAAACCCAGCACCAACAGCGCCATCAGCACCAGCAACAGTGAAAAAGCTATCGATTTTACACCTTTTGATTCCGGAAAATTCAAAGACTTAAATGAACTGAAAATGAGTAATTTGAAGGCAACAGGCGATATATAAATCTTTCACTTGAAAATTGTTAGTTGTGCAAAATTTTGCTAGATTTAATGGCCAATGGCTTTCGGTCGGTTGGAATTCAAATTAATTTTCCAACATTTCACCTTTTTTGGGATGATGCGATAGACAGATATCTTTCATAAAATGATACTTGGTCGTTTTTATTTTCTAATTACTATTCATTTTTTTCCGGAAAATGTTTTTAGCTCAAATTTTCTATTTTCCATTCGGTTTCGATTATGTTCGTCGTCCACTCAATTCAAAGGAATAATGCACCTGTGGTGTGTACGGGTGCGGCAAATCAACCGCTTTCGACTTGAATTTGGTAAACCATTTTCCGTAAAAAAAAAAGAAGAAGCTCATGTATTAGAAAAACGATCGAAATCTTCTTAAAAGAAAAAATAGAAGAGAGAAGCTAAACCTTTTACTCGCCCAAAAAACAACAAAATCATTTCAATCATCATTGCCATTTATCAAAACAGGCACCGCATCACCGCATTGACAAAACGATGAAAAAGATTTTTCATGGAGATTTTGTCATTAGAAAGATTTATTTCTGATTTTCCATGCTTTATAAACGGCCAACTTTCCACGATGAACACATCAGCTATTCGTTTGCGATACACCAACATGTGTGTCAACGTTCTCGGCTGCCAACCAATGCCATGATTTCTATGTGACGGTGTGCGTGTATGTGTGTGTGTGTATGTGTGTGTGCGTGTATGTGTGTGTATGTGTGTGTGTGTATGCTGTTTGGCCATTATGTTACGATAAAACTTCACATAAATTTGCGAAAAACCCTTTTCGGCTCTTTAAAAACATTTTCAAACATATTCATGAATACCAGGGGTATTTGGTCGTAATACGTATGCGTGGACACTGAATTTGTGTAAGTGCTGGCGTTCGGTCTATGAACTACATGTGACTGAACGGCTAACAATATTTTCCATCGAATTACATGATTTTCTTATTCGATACATTTGAGCAATTTTCGATATTCGCAATTTTGGTTTCTCCACTTTTGCTCCCGAATTGACTGTTGCTCACAAACACACACATACCCAGCTTATAAACAACATCATCAACCAAGCACAGCAATGAAAACTTTATTCATCAGTTGAAAGTTACGAAAGGGGTTAAAACTAGCCCAATAAGAACATTTTTGGTTTGAATAAACACAGCATCGAGAATATGCCAAATGAAAGGAGCGTTGAACATCAGCATTGACCATATTTCTATAATAAATGCAAAATACGCACCAAAGCATACACAAACAAACAACAAAATTTTGCATAAAAACTTTATGCTAAACTGAACTCGATCAACTATTAACTGAGATTCTCGGCATTTTGAATTCATTGTTGATGTCATCTTGTGCGTTGATGTATCTCTTCGATGTCTGAACTTTTGGGTGACCCTTTTCAAATGATCATAATTATGTTATTAATATGTGCGTTATGTTTGTAATCGATCTGAATAATTGCGATGAATGGCGTAAAGCTTAGCAAAAAAAAAATCTAAGCATTTAATGAAAAATTCTCAGCTAGATGGCCATTGGTGAATGACGCTCAGTAATTTAACAGAAGCTGCTGGACCATGTTAATTTACGACCATTAAAGGCATTTAAATGCATGTGTTTGATTGAATTATTGTTGATGGCAAAAAAACCTACTATTTGCCAGTAAATAACTTTGCGGCAACTCCATGCACACTCACACAACTATCACCTGCAGACTGAATGGACCCGCTCCCTAATAAAAAAAAATGCCCATCAGCCAAATGGTGAAAAAGTTTTTACATTTTACTTTCGAAACGAATTATTATTTGAAACTGTTAATCGGGTTGAGCCTGAATCGAGGCGAGCACATACGAAAAAAATGCGGCTGCGAGAAGTAAAATTAATATTAAATTGGACAAATTACTTGAATTTTAAATAGCGGGCCATTAGCCATACCAATAGCGGCCATATGTCACGGGTGCTTTACGAAAGGAGCCTTTTCTCGGTCGACGTTAGCAACTGGGAAATACCTGATCTAATCTTGTCTGTGAATTGAATATCGATGCAACGTGCGCTGTCGGTGTGTGGTGTGGCTGACCATTGAAGGGAATCCTAAGTGTCGGCAGTCAGGTGCACCAGCACGAAACATATGACTGAAATGAATGAAACGAATGGTCGCATTCGTCAACAGTACTCCGTAAAAATGTCGAAAAAATAAAGACGTATTCGATATACCAAAACGATTTATTTTGAATTTATTACGTGTTTTCTTCGTCCATCTACAGATCGCATCGAATGCTATGCCAAATGCTGGGATTTATCCATGCTGCATACCAAACCATACATCGTCAATTGAACCGTCGATACTGCAGCATTCATTGAAATTCATTAATATTCGTTGCACGGATGTGTGTTACGGTAAACATGTATATTTGTTTGAATTCGATCGAATGTATGCCAAAAAATGTGTTCGGCGTGGTTCGACGGTAAAGTGAGTTTCGTCGAGCACACACACGACATGTCTGGGATAATCCTCATCACCGGTGTTTGTGTGCGCTATTTTTCTACATATATGTCTGTTGCTGTTGCTTGTGTTGTTTAACTGGAAGTGCTGGTGCCGCTGCTTTAGTCGGCTCTGTGTGTGCGTTACACCACCACGATACGATACGCCACGGTACGGTACGCAATCTGGCCGCATGGCTCCAACCAAAGTGTGTATTGCCATGCATGTGTATACATAACTACGTCATTTTGAGAGGAAGAAACATGCTCGCCGGGACTTTAAAACACTTTAAACACTTTGGTGAATTGTATATGGGAAGGAAAGATTGTTCGTTTGTTTGCTTGTTTTCTGAAATGGCGGAAACTTTTCCGATATTTTGTTTAGGCGTCATCATCGTTGCGGGTTTTAATTTCGACAATCTTATGAGTACAAGTTTGGTTTCGGTAAACCTAATGATTGAAGGTAATGGTAATCGGGACAGTAGCGCATGAGTCTGGGGGCTTTTCAGCTTAAGAGCATGTCGGACGGTTCCAAACCGAAATCCATTCATCACAATTTTCGTTTAGGAAGAAGTTCCAGCCTGGAATATCCAAAGCGTTTTCATTATTTTCATCACTTTTCATCGTGATCGTCACGTATCGTCACGAAAAGTGAAAGTAGTTGTGTTAGTTAACTTTAAGATGGTTATTTTGGTCGCTACTCACCATCCTAGTCATCACCGTTGTCGTCTTAAATGGACGCAAAGCAAATTATTATTCATGGTTAAGTTCAACTGATGATGATACCGCTCTTGACTTACGAGTATTCCTCAATGT
>JANSTV010042000.1:0-15315 GCA_027564135.1 Lestremia cinerea
AATCGAGTGCAAAGAAATTTACCTCCGGCGCTGGCCCAGATGGACCCGGACGACGAAATTGGACATAATGAAAATATATTCAAATGTCATTTTCTCACGATTAAGCTCTGTTCCACTCGAAAAAAAAATCGATCTACCCTATTGTGCAATTCACAATCGCACACCAAAAAGTCGGTTTGTTGAACGCATCACCAATCGCGTGTTGCAATAACTATAGTTAATTACAACACAATTGATGTACACTCAAGTGTGTTTTGTAGCGCGCCTTCTCGCTCTGAGTATAGCGGTAACCACAATCGAGTATGGCGAATGGTGAGCGCCAGTGTGCTAAGCTAACATCGGTAAGCCGCATCTCCGTGCCTTTGCCTTGCACTACCCACTCTGCAGCGTCATTGTGCCGGATATCATATCCGGCATGTGCTGCGACGACGACAGCGTTCATTTGATGAGCTGTATTGCGACGATACGTCTTGTTGCGGTGAGATCAACGGCTGTCGAAGTATTTGAATTCTTCGCATTCCAACAGACAACAGCAGTACACTCGCAGATGGTATTTTGTTTGGTAATGTCACCAGTTGAGCTAATAATATATACAAAATTTTACGAAATTCCTCGCCAAAACTATTGCCCTTAGTGAAGAAATGTAAGCTCACAAAATGAAATAAAATGGCGTGAAATGCATGGCGACTGATGACCTTCGATGATTCTACTCATTTTATAAGAGCAAATCTCGCTACCACCAACCCTGGTAACAATTTCCATTGGAATTCCGTCGGAAATTTCCGAAGAATTGGGATTCTTGCGGAATGCGTTACCAGGGTATTCAATGTCGAGGTCCACGTGGAGCATATGTCAACTGATGCGACAGTCTAGTTAGATTGATCCCAACACCACATCAGTTACCATCATCAAAAGTTTTGAAAACCCATAAAAAAAAATCCACTTCGCAACGCCATGTGTCACAAATGTAATTACATTTTTCATGAATCATCTTTCGAAAACAGTTCCGAAGAATAGTTCCAGCCATCGTCACCAACAGCAAATATCGATCGAGCTGAGCACTACATGTGTAAGCTAAAACAACAATGGACTGTTCGGCGTTTGCTGTAAATGCCTTTTTTGTGTTTGTTCACGTGGGAACGTGTTTTCTTTCGGCGACGTATCTTTGGCCTCGGAATGGCAGTTAAATATCGGTCTGGCGTTTAGTGGAAGCCATTGCAAGCAGTTGCTCACTAGCGAAATGAAGTCGATCAAGAACCTGAGCGTTCTCGCTCTTTACATTTTGGTGAGTTTGTTTCAAATAAGGTATTGCAGTTTCGTCATTCCAGAAAGATCCAACGAATTTGCACCCGCTTTCGATTGTGCTTTTTGCACCGAATGCATAAAAATTAGATTGAAAATTCGAAAAAAATGATGTCATTATTTCTTCGCAGGTGATGTCAGTAGTGGAAGGCACCCAGTGAGTAGTTCAACACATCAAAGCACCACTTCGATTGGCTTGAACAACTTTCACTATTTCAGAACTCAAACGGAGAGTCCTTTGCTCCAAAATACCAATAAACTCAATTCCGAAATAACAGCCTACTACACAAAAGAAGCGGAAAAAACTTTTAAAAATGAGGAGCGCGGAACGGCCTTGCAGAACATCAATGAAGCATTCGACCAACTTCGAACCGAATTAGAACATCTTCAGCAAAAGGGTTCACCAATTGAATGTCGAATAGGTTGGAGGGCGGTAAATGTTCTGCGCGTCAAATCGACGCCATTTCTGACCGAAGCAAATGCGCAGAAAGACCTTCGCAAGTCCACCGATCCACTGCTGAAAGAAATCTTCAGCGAAAAATGCGAATATGGGGCAAGGTGATTATTGGGTTTTGGTGATCTCTCAGTCACCCTCTAATTTCAACAATTCCAATTTTTAGTTGGCTAGAGAGAGTGTCCACGATCCTGGAGGATTGGGAAAAAGACGAGGAAAGAGTCGCAAAAAAACGCGCGGCCATAATCGAAAAGAAAGAGACGAAAGCCTTGGAGGAATTGGATAAAAAATTAGAAAAAAATCAACAGTCTATTGAGGCCATCAATGGAGACAATGATGGTGAATCTGCCGCACTTGCTTCGCTACAAAGCGCACGAGCTGATCTCAACGCGAATAGGCAAGATTTTCTAGAAAAAGCCGAAGAGCGTAAAAAACAACATGCAAAGGAGCTTGAGGCCAGTGCGTCGGAGACGAAATTTGAGCAGCTCGATCCAGGCTTCTCGAAGGCATGGGTACAAGTGACGACATTGACGAGCCTCGTGACCGATCATTGTCCGTTTTGTCTGTGAGTAAAAGACCATCAACTGTCTATAAATACCGCTTTGCAATAAATTGTCATCGCTTCCAGCTACGCCTTGCCAGTGCAAAGATTTCTAAAGTTTTTCAAGAAAGGAAATGCGGAGAAATATTCTGGGTTCACCGAGAACAATAAGTACTACGACGGCGTCAAAGTAAAATTGGATGAGTTGCAGAGGAAGTAAGTGATAGTTTGCTTAAATAAGATACTGCTTGGGCTGACGTGGGAATCCTTCTTAGGGCAAAATCAGTGACCCAGTTAGATCTCTGGATTGCGATTTTGATGCATCCTAACCACACTAGCACCAGCAAGCCGTAAGTGATGCTTGATCCTTTCCATTTCCTGCAACAATTCGTAATTCACCTTAAATTTCAGTTCTGGAAACGCGACCGATCTGATAGTTCGATTGACGGCACTGAAAAACACCATAAAACATTTTGACGATTTGAATAAAACATTTGTGGTAGAGGATCTGAACGTTGCCATCAACAAAGCTTACGAGGCATGCGCTGAAGCTTTTAAGGCGGTGCAAGACAAAGACTCGATTGAATGCACAGATGCGTGGACCTTCGTTCAAACAATGCAGTTGGATGCTGTGCCATTCCTTTACGATAAAAATGAGAAAGTGCGGAAGGAGCTGGTGACGCAATTTGAACCTCTGATGAAACGAGTGAAGACTCGTGCTTGCCAAGACAAATACTCGTAAATTTTAAAACTGCCGCGGCAACTGTTTACTTTGACTAAATGATTTCCATTTAACAGCATTCGCAGCTTCATGGCCGATATTCGTGACAACGTACGAACAGAGCAGGAAGAAAGTCTAGAGAAGAAGATGAATGCCTTCATCGCGAGCAAGGAGAAAGCAGCCGAGGAGAGTTTACAATTGACCCTGAGAGAGAGAAAAGATGCTGATCCAAGCTTCGATTCTGTGTCGGAAACGATGGCGTTCGAGCACCAGAAAATGAAGCGCAAGGAGCAATTCGAAAAGGAATTCCATGCACAGTCAGGCGAAGTGGAATACGAGGTCAAGGGCAAGAAGGGACTGTCAAGAGCATGGATGAGACTGCTCTTGACGCTGGAACTGTTTGCTGCCTATTGTCGGGAATGCTTGTAAGTTGTGGCGCCTCAACGCATTAACGAATCGACCATCACCGTTGTTCGATTTCCCCATTCTAGTTCGATGTTAGGTGAACCAATCGAATGGATTGTCAAATTCCGAGATATGTTATCGCATCCTAAGTTCGCCAAATTCTTAAAGAACAACCATCGTTATCAAAAAGTTGAAGGTTTCATTGAAGAAATCCGTAAAAGGTCCGACACTCTCTATTTTTGTTCTATGTGAGCTTCATTCAATTTGTCTTCCAACGTTTCAGACCTACCACAGCGGAAAAACAAATAGCATTTGTTCGAAGCCTTCGCACCAAAATCACAAGCAATCCCGACGATCACGCACAAATATCCGAAATGTACGTAACTGCGGTGTGCGCCTGGGCAGAAATGAAGGCAATCAAATCCGCGCATACCGTAGAGTTTAGTACGTTGCACGCGGAGGTTTTGTATGTGCTAGCAGTGTCATATTTGAATGAGAATGCGCTGAGTGTGCGCATGAATTGGATAGATGTGGCTTTTGCAGCTGATCGAAAAGTTTTAAAAAAGATGCCAAATCTTCACTGGTGAGTGTTTGATAGAGCGGCCATGTGATGTGATGGGTTCATACCATTCATTCTTTCGCAGGCTTTCGACAATATCCAAGGAAGTCTTGTCCAAGCAACATCCTGCTGAAGAAGGATCTGAGCCTGTGATTTTTATGAAGACCCCGTCGCATATAGACTTCTCTCGAGATGTGATCGGCGTTTTCACGGTGATTGGCCTCTATGACGACCTTTCTGTCTATCCTTTAGTTGGGTGAGCAAATTTATCATTTTCGATTACGTCCGATGTTCAACGGTTCTTTCGCATTCATTATACCCCCCTCCCCCAATTGTAGGATTCCCGATGACTTATTGAAGAATGTCCGAAGCTTGGTTAAGCTCCTTAGATCGGATAGATACACTGGATTCTTGCAGGGCAATGCTATTTACGACGTAAACGAGGCAGTTATTGAGATAATCATGAAAAATCAGTAAGTGCTCGAAATTAGCTGAACAGATAAATGTATTATCGACAACGTTCTTTCAGGGATGTCACAGTAGACCAAGTGAACCAGCAGCTTGAAGACGCTATGCAAGAAGCCGCTGACGTCAAATCGAAGAAAAAACTATTAAAGGAAAAATGTGGAGCCATTTCGGCACATTTGATTCGTTTTTATCGGAGGAAAGAACCGTGAGTTTTCTGGTTTCGCAGTGCTTCAGTTTGGGCGGGTTAGAAAACTGTGAGCATTCTCTGACACGCCATTTATCTTTCCAGAATCCCAGAGGAAATGAAAATTCGCGCTATTCTCTTCTTCCAAATTTTGTTGCGAGCATACGATGATGATCTTAATGATAAATTCACTAAGCATCCCGATTTGGAGCCGGTCATGTCTGCATATTTGGCTGAATTCAAATTGGCGGAGGACCAACAAATACTTCAGCGTCGGTAATTTTTCTAAACAGTCGACATGTTGATTGAAGTGGATTCATTTCCGTTGAATTTTAATTTTGAAGGGTGAATGCCATTGTCGAGGATCACGCACAAAACCTGAAGATTGATGACAAAAATAAGGGGGCTGCGCTTTCATGGAAAATCATCTGGAGAGCTTTTAAATTCCTTACACGATCTTTTCCATTAAATGGTTTGAATGTGTGAGTGTTTGAACGCGATTAGAGAAAGAGCTCAGACCAACAAGTTAACAATCGTCATTTAGAATCACCACCGGTACATTGGCTAAAATTTCGGAGGCCGATTCCAAAATTAACGGTCATAGCAAATTCAAGAAGCTCGATGAAAAATTTGATGTATATCAAACTAACCAACTTAAGGAGCGGTGAGGCCACTGCCATGGAATCATTTTCATTTTTTTTCATTTCCTATTTGTTTCACGCGAATGGAATAGTTTGGAGGAACTACAAGAAAAACCAAGTTTGGATGATGCACTGTGAGTCAATAAAGCTATCTGATTCGGATGAAGCTTATGCGAGCTTCGATTGTATTTTAGGGAAAACTTATCAAGCAAGCTCTTAGGTTGCGAAAAGCTGCTTCGGGTTGACTTTGCGTAGGTTCTAAATCATTCATTGAGTGTTTATCGAAATTGATTTTACCTCTCGCAGTCATGACATGTCGGATTTTACATCCACTGATCTCGGGTCAATCATCGATGCCCTTTTCATTTCAAAGTACGCTGTTCAACTTCTTCGAAAGAATCGTTTTGACTCTATAGAATCTGTAGCCGCTTTTAATACAACAATTTGGTGGTTGTGTTTCTTGCAGAAAGCCGTTATCCAATTACATGGAAGCGTTGAAGCAACTCGATTCTGAGAAGAAGCCTTCACTTGCGTCTGGTACTTTGTAAGTTCTCCCCGAGGTTTCTCCAACAATCGATCATCCCAAATAATCACAAATATCCTTCAGACCGATCAGTTATTATTCAAAAAACGAGCTAACTGATGAAGACCTACGAGAGGAAATCAAACAATGCCTTATTGATGCAAAGCTTCTTGATTCTTGTCCCAAAAAGTAACCAATTTTGAAATCATTGAGAGTACCCGGATTTAACGTTTGATCGAATGAATCACAGGGAAGATGTGGATGCTGCATTGAAACTCAAACAATCGAACGAGGAAGATGTACCAGTCGAATGGATTGTCTGTGCCAGTGTATTGCAAACAGCTCCAAATTCAAATCCCGCGTAATTTCAATTCGCTTACAATGGCTTCGAGTATTCTTGTAAAGTTTTATTTCCTTTCAACAGATCCGATATTGACAGCAACAAAGTTCTAAGCACTGGACTGAATTGCCTGGGAAGTCGTGTCCAAAAGTACCAACCGAAAAGAAGAGACAATCCAGAAGTTTAAATATATCAACTCAAATTACAGATACTCCGCAAAATTCTCATTCAACGACAATGAACAGGACGCGTATCTTTATCTTCAGAATAAATATTTTTCCCCAGCGTTCTCTCATGCGAGCGTCTTCGTTCCGAGAGTGCGAGAGTAAGTGAAAATCGTGTCGTCGAAATTGATGCCCATCGAATCTAACCCGCTGGCATTGATTTCGCAGAGAAACAAGAGTAATGAACTTTGGCAAGAATTTGAGCCATGACACCATCTTGAGTTGCCTTACTGAGAATGGCAGTCAAATCGCCGCAGACTGCAAAGTGTTGTGAGTTGGCTTCATGATGCGTGAGACCGATTTGATTTTTGACTCTGTCTTTTTGCTATTTTGTCGGCGTCAGGGGCGAAAACCGGGAAACTGTTCTGGCGTCAAATGCTATTGGCCTTCCAAAGCTGGCGTGCGACATCTTCGTTGGTAAAACGTGCGTGGAAATGCATTTTGTAAACGCAGCGAGAAACGATTTTCAAATGGTTTTTGTTTTTGCATCTGCTCGCGTAGAATTGAAGCGGTCGATACTAGTTGCAGCGCAAACGAAAAGCTCAAGTAAGAGAAACCACTTGACCGCTTTCGAAATCGTACTAAGTGTGCCGTTTTCTTTGTCAGAATGTATTGGAATTGTGCCAACCGTTCGATGCTGAACAATTGCCAGAGGTAACAACGAAGCGATTTGGTTTTATTATATTGTATTTATTGGCCACGATTGATTCATTCAATTTTCAATTTTAGATTTGATTTCGGTGCAATCGATGCGATCTATAGAAGAGAAACTGCATTCAGCTTAAGATCTCCTTGCTATCGAACACGTTTAGCGTAAGTAGCGAGAAGGAATTAGAAAAAGAAGAGAGAAAGAGGAAATTTATAAATTCATTATTGCAATGCCATCTATAGCTATGGCAGCTTCTTACTAAAGGATTGCAATGCTCCTGTGAAGGAGCTCTATCAAAATATGGATCAGACTGAGTTGTAAGTGATCTTCTCAAATCTTCGAAATGCATTCTGAAATGCGAATTCTGATCAATCTTCAGGAAGGAGAAATTGAATGGGTGCTTAAATGCGGGGAAATTCAAGGAGGAAATTTGTGAAGAGCTGGCAAAATGGCGTGAAAATGATTTTTACGAAGCTCACAAAGCCGAAAAGACCGTGTTCAATGCGTGTGAACACCATTTCGGCATTCATTTAAACGGACTGCATGATTCGTACGTGTCAGCGGGAACTATGAATTGAACACGCAAATTCATTCTTCTTTTTTCTTAAATTTTTGTTTAGACCGAACCCTGAGCCAATGTTTGAAGCAGTGCGCAAATGTATAGACCAGTTCTGGCAGACCAGGTGAATGTCGGTTGTTCCCACTGAAATTCTTTTTCATCAATATCAGACGAATGTTTCAGAGACGGAACGTATCTAACCCCGAAATACTATGTGAATGCCCTGAGGGCGGAATTCGCTAGCAAAGCGTGAGTGAACAATGATTCAACGGAGATCGGAATTGATTCATGCTTGGTCTATCCACAGTAACATGCACATCCAACGTAAGCCAGAAACCTCCAAGGGGGAATTTAAAAATTGCTTGCTCAAGGAATCTATACTCGTCGACCACTGTAAACAGCTGTAAGTATTGCCTTGACCCTTCTCACGAATGAAATGACATTTATTAATGCACCAATATAGGATTGATGCTCCCGAAGAGGCATATCCAGGGCAAGCTAAAAAGAATGCCAGTCTCAATTTGATATGTCAAATCATTGTGATGAGCTCGTACGTAATTTTGAAATACCATTGCTAAGCAGCCGATGGTAACTCATGTAAATTGTACGCTTCACAGAGCGAGTTTGACTAAATTGGACGATAAACTTCGATCCGGAATAATTGCCCCGTACTTCTTACCGTAAGTATGCCTGAAGCACAGCCTGAAGAGAACAAGTCATCGACTTTGACTTTATATATACGCAGAAAGACACCTTTGCCCTCGGAATCGGTTCTGTCCGCCTTCGCAAATGCCATAAAAATTTCAAAAGATTCCGTCGACTTGAGCGATTCGACTGGACTTAAACTGAGCGGTCGTGGACCGAACAATAGCGTTCTCAAGGATTTGAAAGTTTGTTTTAGAGATCGTCTACTTGCTGATGCCACCCTGGACATGACAGATGTGTGCGGGGCAAAGTTTGATTTCAGAACAACTGTTGCACCGCTGGTGACCGAAGTTTGTACGGCTGTTAGGTGAGTTGACTTGTTCACTCGTGATTATTCACTAAATTCATGACATTCCCTGATGGATTGTTGGACAGATTGGACGCAGAGCTGGTGGCAAAGCTTTACGGCCAAGTCATGGCTCCAGATTGGGAAAGCTTTTCGCCAGTGAAAAAAGAGGAACAGGAATTCAATATTGATAAATCGATTAATGAGCTGGAAGCAGCCATTCGATTGTCGATGGCAGGGTAAGCGTCGCATCATATACAGTAGTGTAGATGTATGGAAAATGAATGATACACAACGACAATTTCAGATTGAACAGCAAGATCATGACAGATTTGAAAGAAATTAGCGAGAAATTGAAGACCATTAACCTGAAAATGCACAAAGCTTTCGAAGATGTTATTGAGCCGTGAGTACTCTTTGCCATCCACCGCCTGATTGAGCTATGACATTTGTTTATTTGCCGGCTAGATTGGAGTTACCGAATAAGGATTCGGATTTCATGGGCGACAAGATGCTCGAGGAAACATTTGAAAAGCAAATAGCAGGTCTTTCTCCAGAAAAACTTAAGTAGTTATTTGATCGTGTTGAGATCATTGCGTTTTTCGATTACCGATGTTTTTTTTCGTAGGGAGCAATACGCAGACGAATCCATAATTGCCATCGATTGGATGCCCGCGTGAGTCAATCAGTGAGCGATTTCCGAATTGAATAAGTTTGAAACAAGAATCCTTATCGCTTGCAGTACAAAAGGCGCTAAAGCGATTTTGGAGCATTTCCGAGACTATGATCTCACGCGTATCTACATTTGCACGATGCCCGATTTGATGGCAAAACGAGATCGACTTCTAAAAGGTCTTCGCGAAATATTACGCGAAACCGACGTGGAATACTTTGCCGATGAGTAAGTTCTCGAAGCGATTACACATGCTACGTCTTACTGAAATTCGCAATGATTACTCTTCGAATAGGATTCAGTTGAGAAGAATGCTAAAGGATTTACAGGATCCCAAAACGTAAGTCGAGGTTTCTTTGGACTACAAGAAAGGGTTATGGAACGAAGATACATTGTTCGTGCTCTGGGTTCCTATCAGCTTCTTCTGTCTATTTGCTTCGCTCCATTCTGCATTCCAGTCAAACATTTCAATCAAAGCTGGCGTTGAACTATTTGTTTTTCAGCTCAGTCGAATGTCTGCCTGGGATGCTTGAGGACATTAGAAGAAACCACGTTGACATCCTGGCAAACGAGAGGGAAATGAACTCGGAACGTTCGATGAAAATGAATCGGCTGCTTCATGGAACAATCCGCGGTCTTCGAAGATTCGAGCTCGCGCATAAAGAGGTTGATCCCTCCAAATTGGGGTGGGTGATGGCTTATTCTGGCTATTTCTTGAATGGATTTGCATTTCATAACTATTTTTGAACAGAATTGACGCATTGCTGAGTGAAATCATCAAGTCAGACCATGCTGCACTTGAGAACCCTTCCTTGACTGCACCTCGATTACTTCGGATTTACGACGAAACGTTGCTAATCACCCTCGATGATGACGCTCACCCTGCAGCAAATAAGCTACGGGAAGAGGTTTTGAAAAGAATGAGTGATGAAAAATTCATTGGAGATGAGAGCATCAAACGCGCTGTTGATGACGCTAGTCGCTTCTCTGGACTATCGGCCGATCAAAAGTGAGCCACAGTCGCCACAGGAGACTCGAAAAGTGCATTGCAATTATAGTCGCAACAATTCTTTCGCAGAGCAATCGAGCAGCGTTTAGCGAATCGACAATGGACAGACTGTGTAAATGAGCGATATGAACTGTGAGTGGGCAATAAGGAGCTGCGATGAGCAACAACTAATCAAAAAACATTCCAGTGCAACAAGCCCACCCGACGGAAGTGGCGGTGCTCATGCGGAGCTGAGTACTTCTGAGACGATGTTAATCGCAACCGAGGGTGGCTTGTAAGAGGCCAACGATCAAATGGTTCGGTCAAAGTTGTTAATCTTTCATGCTTTCTTGCAGCTCGAGCAAAGTGGTCAAAGCTTTGGACTTTACACCTGCCTTGGCTAAACTTGGTCCCGATTTCTGGAGTGAATGCGATAAGCTGTAAGCACTGCAAGATCGAAGAAAAATTATCCATTTGTGATTCCGGCCCGTAATTCTCCACAGAATGGGCTTTGGAACTAAGACCGTTGAAGTGAATTGGCTGGAAGTCGATGATATCTTCAGACAATTCAAAAGTTTTAAAAACTACTGCGATCATCTTGCTTTGATGAGATACAAACAAATCATCAGTGAGTGTAAAGGTGTGAAAGCGATTCCGGCCGAAGGAGTCATAAAACCGAAAGAATAGTGAGTAATGTACTGGCGGTTGAGGACTGACGGTTTTACTAAACCCAACGTTTTGACTCATCCATTTTAGTGAGCCTCTTGTGACTTGTTTTGACGAAGCAAAAGACATCAGCTTGGATTTTTGCAATAAGTAAGTTATTTATGTCGATTCATCCAATGAGAGGAAGCTCAATCGCTGGCGTTCTACTTTTATCTAGGCCTTCCGTATTTGACCGAACACCAATCATATCCGGAGTTTGTTTCTATCGAGCTGCGCGGTAAGTCATTGTCTTGCTGGTGATAGACGAAGCTTCCCTACTGAAAATACCCGTGTTTTTTTCAGGAGTAGCAGAGCCGCGATAAAACAATGCAATGAAGAGGCGCATTCCGAAGGGTTAGTGGATATTGAAAGGCATTCGTTCATTCCACAAATGACAAAAATTCGTTAATTTCCAGGCAAAGAGCATGCTTTTCTAAACATCAAATGCTCGGCCATTGTTCGACGTGAGTTTCACCCGCGGCGAATTTTGTCAGAATTCCGATAAAGCTCTTTCACTCATTTCAGGCTTTTCCGCATTGTACCCAAGAAAAACTTCCCGAAAGCATTTGACGATGTGAAAAATGTTTGCATGAAATATTTAGGATTCAAAAAAAATAAAGTTGCCGCAGGCAATTAATTTATTTTCTTCAATTCCAACCTACTGATTGAAAATTTGACCAATTCTGTACAAAAAATGGAAATTTGATTTCAATCCAAATTTTATAGGTTTTATCAAAGAATATTTTCGAATTTAAATTAAAATTTAGGATTGAAATAAAACCGAGAAAAACCGGTTAATTTATGAATTTATGAGGAGTAATGAGGAGTTTCTTATGAATTTTTCAACTATGTATGTATTGGTAATTTTCCTGTTCGGCGGGAATTTGGCGATAAATAAAACATTCATTTTATTGTGGGAAACTTTTATGTTATTTGATTGTGTTAAGAAGTCGATACGAAATTCCATTTCTGCATGGTCAACAAGATCAAACGTCAAAGTGAGTTGAGTTCCACCAGAGAGGATGGAGTTCAAGCGCCTGACGACGACTAACGAAGAAATGATATTGTTTCTGTCAATTATCTGACGAGATGCGGTCCAATACTGGGCCCAACCTTTCAGTTCGAAAGGAATGTCGTTCAAGCCGAAGAAGTCAACAACGAGAAGCGGTAGCATTATCTCCCATCGATCCCTCAAAACGCTGGTCGTATCCTGGAAATAAAGAAATGGGATGTCGTGGGACTGCTTTTGATACTTGTCCATCAGAATGAATGAACATCGTAGATCGAAACAAGAATGGCAAGCGATCGAGTAACAACTAGTGCTTTATTAAACACTCATCTTTGCGCAAAAACGTGAAACGAAGAAACAGGAGCGGAATAGGGGAAGGAAACAAAATTGTTGTCAAAATTGCCCAGAGATTAAGCAGCATGCTGTGCGATAAGCATCGTCATGTTTTTTGAAGCAGCAGTTCTTTCAATAAATAAGGATTTTCTATCAATTTATGTATGATTTCCTACAACATCCTTGAATGGAGTAAACAAAGTGTGGTGCTGTTCAGAGGAGATGTGCAAATGATGCAATCTCGTTGAAAGTCTTAGTGCTCGTCTCACTGGACTACCGATCGGAGGACGGCCAGATATGATGAGGTGGTATTTAGTAGCTAAAAATGAAAGTGACATGAGGATGACGTCTTGTTGACGGAATTTGGTAACTTACAGTAGAGAAATTCTCCATCGAACAAGTCATGACCCTCAGCCCAAAAGCGCTGAGGAAAGCGGGTTGCTGGGATGCCCTCATTATTATCAGAAGGTGGCGTCGCATCTGTGGCGGGTATTCGAGCCAGCCGGAATGGGTGTAAATCACTTCCGGAATGGCTTGCATGTGCCCATTGATCTTCTCACAGAAGTAACAAAGAAGAAAAATACAGGTCAATCCAAGAAATGCCGCTTCGATGTTCTGAGCTACCATCGCCAGTGGACCCTCAGAGAAGTTCTAATGAGACAGGAGACACCGTTTATTTTAAAAGATTTTCACTTGCTACAAATTTCTTGATTCTTTACCAAAAGGAGTTGCAGTAATGCTGTGCATAGCATCGCAACGTTGGCGGTTAAAGTAACAAAAATGATTTCATCCAGAGCCTTCGAAGTCATCTGAAGCAATCTGCAAAGGCGAACACTGACAATTGGACCTGGTTCATGGAGGAAATTCGTCCAAAATGCTTTACCCCACAATTTCATAGTGGAATCGTACGACCTCAAGCCAGCGTTTCTTCAGCGACAGATGTTCTTCTGTCCTCAGTCGGCTTGACGAGAATCTTGACAAAAGTGTAAAATAGAGTCAATAAAAACCGAACATCCCAACCCCATTTCCGAATGACTCACTCGGTTCCAATCTGCATGATTGTCAGACGCAAGTCTTTTAGGGTTGCGGTGACGAACAGACAAATACTGATAAAAGTCATATCCGGAAGGGCATAGACGAAATAAATCGATATCGCAGAAGTTCCAATCGTTGAATAGCTAAGCAACAGTCCAGGCCAGCGAGACATATCCATCGGCCCAAAACTAAAGCGAGAATGATTCCAAAATTGCAGGATGTATTCGTTTCAAATGATTTCAACTGACCTCACTCTGATTGGCAATTCCCACGAGACTGACAAATCTAGTCCGAGTGCTAGAGAAACCAATTTCACTGCGGGCGTAACAAGCAGAGCTAGTGAGAAAAACCATCTGATGATCCTTAAAATGGCTTTTGTGGAAAAGTCAGATGTTTTCATCGCTGCGACGTACTCTCGAGATGACCACGGCGATTTTCCTTTGGGACGAAGCAAATAACGCGTTGAAAAATGGCAATAAAAGAGACAAAAGAGTCACTTACGGTCGTTCACGATCTGCTGCATCGCATCAAAGATTTCCTTCACGTTGCCCAAATGCGACCAGAGAAGGTGAAATCGCAAAGAAGCCAGTAGAAGGAAGGCGCAGAAAAGGTAGAATATTTGGGTGATTTCTTTGAACTCCGGCTGATATCGAAAAAGGTAATCAATGAATGGCGCTGTACAAACGCAACAACCCAACATCCAAAAGTAGGGCCGCCACTTGTAATATTTGTTTGCGACGGGGGCGATCGATAGCCCTGCGTTTCTCAGTGCAACTTTGAGAGCTCCAAAAAGGTCCGCCATTTCTTAGGTTGGTTCGATTGCTTAACGGTGAATGAACGCGCCAGAAGGATGAGTCTGGATTTGCCAACAACTGAACTAAGAATGCTCGTATAACGGCTCGGTCTCTTTTTTTCCAATCGAGACGATGTTTAAAAATTCGTCGTTAACGAACCGTTTACTAAAAAAATGCAAGTTGTTGATGCAATGTTGCTTTGATCATTTATGCCTTTGCAGCGCTATTGATGTTAATTAATGCCACTATCCACATCCAAAACAATTGGGAATTGAATAATGGATTGCGTAATATACCAGAAACCATACTCCAACACAATCCATGCCAATGCAAGGCCGAATGACAATGAAGCAGAGTCGCATAGCGCATTGTGAAATTAAAAAAAGCTTTTCAATTTTTCATGTGTATTTCGTTTCACCACTGGCGGGTCAGAGCTGTTGCTCGCACTCAGTACCGTTATTTGAAACAAAGCCAAGGCTACTTGTCGAACGTCATTTCCCCACTGGTGGCCAAGAATTCTTATTTAATTTTTTATGAGTTTGTATAACTCTACGGTTATCACGGAATGCACCACTGACTCCTGGAAGGAGACCACCTTGACTCATTGACTCATTGTTGAAACAAGGGGATTCTGAAGAGAACGTTTCGGCCGAAGACTTCCAGGATCTGGTCGAGGTCGTGGTTCTACTGCAGAAGGCTCTTGAACAGCAAGGACGTTCAGTCAATGTGGCTGGGAAGTGCGGTGAAGTGCCATCGCAACACGCAGGTCTATTAGGCGCTCAAGGAGCTCTAATTTCAGCGCTCACCTACTTGGATTCCTCCGAAAGTCCAGATATCCTCAATCTACGAGAGCGATTGTACTACTCGCTGGGCGAGTCAACTGAGAAGTACAAAAAGTATTCGGCTTCCTCCGAATGTCAAATAAATAATTCATTTATCTCCAAATGATTTGATGCAAACATATTTGTGCATTAACTTATTTAAAAACCCGTGCTCCGATGCAGTTCCGGGCTCCGCTCCGGGCGCTTTTAGGCTCGCTTCGCTCCAGGCTCCGAGCCATACATGGGCACGAGGGGGTTTAGGGGGGTAAATCACTACCCCCTGGCCGAAAAAGACCCATGCCGCCGGCAAAGGCACTCAAAAAAAAAATCGATTTATTTCTCATTTGTTTTATTGAAATCAAGTTTATATATAAAATGGAAGTAGAATACTGGAAA
>JANSTV010042111.1:0-15299 GCA_027564135.1 Lestremia cinerea
ATTCGCCGATGAAAAACTACGAATGCGTCATCACTTTCATCGGCGGCGGAGAACGAATCGGCTGCGATTTGGTCTATCGAGTGATACTGTTGCAGTGCGAATCACTTGAATGATGCTCAAATCCACTGCATTGGACGTCGATGCGACTCACAATGTTTTCGTATCTGTGATCGGTCGCTTCGGACGATGATTTCACACAACTCTCTCAGCTAACCGAACCCACGACACACATTCACACACAAACGCAGCGGCAATTGCTTATCGCTCGCGATTACTCGTTGTTGTTTCGATGGTTTGGCGGTTTTAATTGTCGACGCTGTATTGTTTTGCTCGCGACCGGGCAAGTGATTCAACCACCGGTGAGTCTGGACTGTTCAAGGCTGGTCGAGGCTATTGTGTTGGGATCGAATTGGAAAGAAGCATGTTTTCCTTTTGAAAGCAGTACGTTCTCGAGACGACGCTGACCGACTCTGTCGACTGAGTAGAATTGAAACTCAACGGCGTAGTTTGACTGGAGATCTCATCTGTTTTCCATGCGCTGGGCGGAATTCCGTCAGATACATTGCGATTGCCTAAATACGAGCGATCCTCTGTTAGCAATACTCTACCGCACTTGGCTGTTGAAAGCTTGTCGATGCTCATTTCGGAGAAGTTAAACATCATAAAATTCGACATCCAGCGAGCAATGAGAGCACCATAAAATTATATGGCGGACCGACCTCGAGTAGCTGTGGCTGACGACAACTTAAGATCGATCATTCTGTTTGAGGGTGGAAGCAACGCTGCGTCCAGTCGCCACCACGATCTACTCAGCAGAAGCTCAGACGGGATGAGTCGGCAGCCACCATATGTTTCCGCAATCTGGACCGGCATGGCAAACATTCACAGAGATCGTTGCGCCATTCGTTGGCATCGAATGTTCACGTGAAAAATTGCCCATTTTGATAATCAGCCGCTTCGGCTTTGTGCTTCATGTTTATCATGTTAATTAAACAACAACAAGCCATCATCCGTAAACACAATTCGTCTGATTAAACATTAATATTTATCAAATGCAATCGACAAATGAGCCATTGAGTGTGATGAGCGCCCCGCACGAGCTGCTTTACCAGCGTTGCGGTCCGAAAGTAAACAGAAACGAGAACGTTCGACGACAATTTAATGATTTGAAATGGCTATTAAAACGGTCGATCATTTGGATATCGGTGTCGATTTCAATTGCAGTCGGCTTACAGCTTGCGCAAGCATCATTTTCATGATCGCTAATTGACGCATTGGAACGCCAAATGGATGAATGTCAGTTGATTTCAATTGATTTGCCCGCTTGGTATTTCCCTTTCGTCAATTGGAACGATTGGACCGCGTGGCAGATAAATTGAATTGCATTCAAAGTTTGAATGTGAAGATGAGATTGACAGATTGGTCTTTGAGAATCGTTTCAAATTTCGGGGAAAACTTCAATTCGTATTCTTCAAGGAAATCTAGGTCTTGCGTCGAGGAATCTTATAAGACTAGGACTTCGAAGGCTACAGACAAATCTCCAACCAAACCAACATCAGATTACCGTTTGTTTGTTGCTTTTCGAATTGCTCGCAAACTTTTTTAATTATGTTTTTTTGCCGCAATCAGCGACATCTTGAAAACGATGACTTTCAATGGAGCAATCAGTGAAGTGGAGACGGTTGATTTTTTCTGAAAAACGAGGCTCGCACTACACGCAAAGCAGTATCAAGCGCAATGCAGGGACAGCGAACCTTGTTGAAATCAGTGGCTTGCATAATCCAATATTAGATTCAGATCAGTGATGATATGCCTCCATCGTTCCCAGAAGGCACCGCTTCATCTTAATGCAGCCAACCGGACTCTTGCGGACTTTCACTGGTTACGGAATCCGAAATACCATTTGCCACCTGAAATCAACCACTTTCATGAATAACAAAGACGAGCCGTTAAACTGTCGACGATACGATGCGATCATAAATTAAGAATGAAACAACGACGCAGAAAATTAGACTCTTCTCCGTTAAAAAAAAATCGAGAATTATCACCATTTCTGATAGAAATTTGAACTTATCAATAAATATGAAATTAAACGTTCCATCATTTGTGATTCGATGATAATTCGACGAAGAGGGCGCGCGTGGATTACGAGCAAATTCAAAGTGCTTCGAATTCCATGCCATTCTGACTCCGTCACATCGCAGAGACCCCTTTTAAAGCTTCAAATGAACCGTTAGATCGAATTCATCGCCAACTGTCGATTCGACACATAAATGCGAGTATTATTGGGAACGTACATCGATTAACACACAATGAATTATTCATGTAACGCGTGGAGTCATCGCTGGCAAACCAACGCATGGATGAATATGCAATGCTTTTGAGTTAATCGCTACTTTGTTTTGTCACGAGTTCACGAACTGAGAATTAGCTGACGGCCAGCTGAGCTGTTTGCGGGAAGTGTACTGCATACCCAATAAATCATTGGGAAGTCAGTTGTGGGGCTGATGACGGAAGGATTTCCGCCTTTTTTTTAATGAACAACCCAAAGCAACAGTCATGATGGGTTTGATGTCAAGATGTCTCCATTTCCAAAAAAATTGTGCTGGGAATTGCTACCGGGGCACCGTCTCATTTGCGTGAATTACCATCGGCTGCTCAAAATGTCTTAAAAGATAGTCACCTTGAAGAGGCACGATCAAAACAACTTCAGACCCACAACGATTCACAACAACCAGTCATGGAAATTCTAAGCGAAGAATATGTCGTCACGTCGAACATCCCGAAGGAGTCTCCAATCAGTGACTTCTTTGAAGGCAAATGTGTGCTTCTGACTGGCGTGACGGGGTTCTTGGGACATTTGTATCTCGAGAAATTGCTCAGGTGAGTTCAAACTGGCAGACATGATGTCGCAAATACGACAAAAAACCAATACGATTTCAGATCGGGCGTTCGAAAAGTGTTTGTTGTGATGAGAGCCAAGAGAGACAATGCACCAATTGATCGTCTGCGGAAAATGTGCTCCGGGCCGGTGTTCACGCTGCTTAAAAAAATTGATTCGAAATTCCTGGATCGAATCGTCATCATAGTGGGGAATCTTGAAAAACACAGTCTGGACATCTCCGATTCCGAACTCATAACATTGAAGACTGAAGTAGATGTGGTGATCCACGCTGCAGCCGATGTCCGCTTCAATCAACCCATCCGCGATTTGGTCCTGTGCAATTTATTCGGCACACGGGAACTGCTCTCACTGGCCACTCAAATGCCCAGACTCTTGGTTTTCATGTACATTTCGACGGCCTTTTCGCAAACCACACACAATCGCAAGGAAATCGCGGAGAAATTCTATCCGCCGCCGATGAATGCTGATTGTTTGATCGATTTGGTGCTCTCGTGCAAAACGGATGAGGAAATCGAGCAACTGAACGCCATCACCGCCAGATTGATTGCACCTTGGCCGAACAACTACACTTTTACGAAAGCATTGAGTGAATCAATGGTTCAGCGGTTTGGATCACTCATTCCGATAGCCGTCATTCGGCCTACGATCGGTGAGGACAATGCGATCTAGAGAATTCACCACAGAAATCGAAGGTTTCCATTGCTTTCAGTAATCTCCACGTACTGCGATCCGATTCCCGCCTGGTCCAACAGCTACGGTGGCATGAACGGGGTGGCAGCTGGCATTGGCTCGGGTCTGTTACGAAACCTCTTCTGGAAAAACGTTGAGTTGAACATTGTCTGCGCGGATTTCGTGACGAATGCAACCCTGGCAGTAGCCTGGCACACAGCAACCGAATACAATCGAACGATCTTCGCGCCGAAGGTGTACCACATCAATCGGACCAGCGACAAGACGCTCTATTTCGACGAGACAATCAAATGCATCATGGATTGGGCGCACACCAGAGTGCCGATGATGAGCTCGGTCTGGTATCCAACATGCCAAAAAACCTACTTCTCGTTGCATGATCGCCTACTGACCATCTTCTATCAAGTGTTGCCTTCGGCTGCCATGGATTTGTGTTTGCCGCGCAAGAAAATCGAATTGGTTCCAATGCACCGCAAAATCGTCGCCATGAGCGATGTCATTCGCTTCTTCATTCATGATCGCTTCGACTTTGATGATGCCAACATGACTGGAGTGTTGAAGAGGTGAGAAATGAATTGACTTCAGCCTGACTGGTCTTTCACTCAAAATCTTCCTTTTGCAGGATGACGGAATACGATCGGAAGTTCTTCATCTGTGATTCCAGTTGCGTCAATTGGAAGTCTTACTATTTGTTATTTGCGATGGGCACTCGCGTTTATTTGCTGCGCGATCCCGTCACAACATTCCAACAGTCCCTCACCCGCGATCGCTATCTCAAATACTTGCATTTCTTTGTGAAGTACTCGATGGTACTCATTTTGATCGCTGCATTGTTTGTGATGTTCAAGACGGTGATGAATTCGAGTTGAGCTCAATGAACAGCGATCGGGTGCCTCCGTTGAACGGGATAGTAGCGCTGGAATCGAAGATGCACTGTTTTGTTGCTTTCGGAGATCAATTTCACGAATGAAAAGGATTATCATTTGAATTGGACAAAATCGAATACGGGAGAATCTTCTGCTGATTGAAGTGGGCAAAATTTTGGATTAAAAATGCTAATCAAATTCGATTTTTACCTCATTCGTAGTTTTTATTTGAATGTCTTGGTTCCTTCAAGTGAATTGACGCATCCTCATTAAGCATGGGTGTGAATCATTGTAAAGTTAAATCGATTGCTGAGTGTTACTTTCCGTGACGTACCAATTCATCGATCCATTTCTGGCAAGGTGAAGGGTTATCACGGCATTGACGCTCGAAATCAACAATCAAATGTCAACGGAACATTCGTTTTACTTCAGCAATGACTCATTTCGACGAGCAAACTCAGAACAGCATCGTCTTGACTTGCAGCTTTGGGCTCTCAACGTTTGGATAGAAGAAATCGGGGTTGATGGCGGCCAATCGATCAAAAGTGAGTTCACCCTCGTGAATCATTCCGATGCGATCACCGCACCGTCCCGCAACCGTCGACAAGAAATAAATGCAAGAAATCTTCAGACCAAACGGCTCGGCGATGTTTTTTCTGGAAGAGATGGAGGTCGCAGGCAATGTCGACAGTCACAAAGACGAGAATGACTCATCCAAACCTGGCCCGCAGTAGATATTCGGCTATGCGTCGACCCCGGTAGTCCGGTGCCACTGACAACCCAATCTCGGTGTAGTTCTCAGTAACTCCATACTTTTCGAAAGCGTTCAAGTTGAGGTGGTCGCGAAGTACGTTGAGCATTTTGACGGTGTTTGTAAAGTCGTAGCTGCGATTCTGCGGGACAAGAGGTGAGGTTAAAAGAGAGTCAACGGTTGCGACCAAGGGGAGACTTACAAGCTTCATCATCTCCTGCATAAAAGGATCGTCAGCGGTGACTACATAGCTCATGTCCAAGCCGACAATTTCGTCGGAGCCATCGCGAAAGCATGCCAAAGACATGCGTTGTCGCATTACTGCTCGCCAAACGCGATGATAGTCGCCCACGTAGTCGGGATCGGTTCGAACGAGATTTTTTGTCTTTCCAATCGGATGATCAGCAAGAAAATACTTGGTCATATGCTTAATTGCATCCTCGAAACGATCTTCCGGCAGGTCCTGGATGCGATACTCGACCAAGGCGTCGCTGTCCACATCTCTTGCCTCGAAGCGTAACCAAACACTGGGAAACGTCACATTGGACGGTCGCGACCACTTCAATTCCGGTGACATTTCACTGTCAAATCGTCTCGACTTCACGGAAATTCTATTTAAACTGATCGTTCGTTGAGTGTATCGCGTTCGGTCGAGTAGATAATTTAACACAAATTGTACTAATTTATTCAGCATTGATAAGCCGTCGGAAGATTGGTATGCCGCTGTCGTTATACGATTCTTCACTGAGCGATCGGAATGAAAGCAAAATTCAACAACTACATCGACGCCACTTGTTGCAACGGTGTGTGTATGAAAGACTTGAAACAAGCTTCGGTGTAGCTCTCAGCTCTCAGATAGAAAAGAATTTCACTTAAACGCCTCGTGGGCGACTCGATTCTACCTGCGGACTCGTGAAGTAAGTGGTCCTGTCAAATTGAAAGCTTCAGCTTTAGCTTTCAAGTCGGTCGATCAGCTTGTTCACAGAGTGAATTCTATACTGTTCCAATCAATTTGACCTTCTCGCAAACGTCTCGCAACCGTCTCTTTGTCACATTTTGCAACGGTTCAAAACAAAAATTGAAAAAATTTCGGCTTTGTGTTCAAAACAAGTCACTCGGTAGACTGCTGCACAAATAATTTGCAATCCAAGGAAAAATTTCGAGCTATTTTTGAGGAGAGTTTTATTTGTAATCGAGTCGCGACGAGAGAAAAATATTTGCACAATTGGTTGCAGGATGAGGTGATCGCTGTACTTATCATCGCTGAGCTCGTGTGGCGGAAGCATAAATACCCAAACGTTTGAGCAGTCGTCAGCAGTTGTTCCGAGTTGCATCCAGTCTGGAATTTCATGATTGGAATCTGATGATTGAACGACAGTTCCCATCATGAAATTCTTGGTCGATTTGCTGCTGTTCATCTGAAGGCAACATTCTGCTTAATATTTGTGAACGTTCGTGGAAAAAAAGTCAGACAATTGGGTTTCTTTTTCGACAATAGAAACTTTAATTTTCAAGCTGTGATCGTTTGAGTCTAATGATGACAGCTGAGATGGTAAACGTCAGGATCATTGAATTCAGACGGATCAGCCGATCTGCCTGGCTTCTGGTTAAAATCATTCGAAATATATTAATATTTGGTATTGACACTACCTTTTCAGGTTTCTTATGGCGTCCCGATTAGAGGACGTTCACGAGATCACAACAAGGTAGTGCGTACCAATGTTCACTCGAGAATGATCCACGTTCGAACACGAATACATTCGCCAGGCCTCCTCCATTTGATGCTTACATTTCGATCCAATGCTGTGAAGTTCGGAATTATTCCATCAGTGCGTGGTTTGCGCAGGCAATTACCCGGAACTTTGCGTCAATGGATCGGAATGTAAGCACCAAATGGATGAAACAATTCCATTGCCATCTGTACTCGCGTCGTTAGAAGAGCGATTGAACAGTTTGTCGGATATTTTCGCGAGTACAGTTGATAGTTGATCTGCAGACATATAAAAGCGATTGTGGAACAGTTGATTACCATCAGTCTCTTTTGAGTTCCGTGCTCCGTCACTTCAGAGTTCCAAATCAAGATGCGTTTCAGTTTGTTGATTGCCGTGTTTGCTATCGTAATGTTTGGGTCAGAGTTAGTAGAAGCAAGATATTGGAGAAGAATGAGGGATTACCTGATGGGAAGAAGTATGAAAAGAAGCGTTAACTGAAGGAGAGACATTCTGTGTGTCTTGTAATTCACATTTTGCATTCTCTTCTATGCAGGGCATGGTATATTCTGGACATATGTTTCCTTTTGTGTTCACCCTCGAATGTGGTAGTGCCCCATCCAGTGAACAATTTCGGGACCCAACTTGGGGAACTATGTGTAAGTGTACAGGAGGATTTTCCTTTAACTACCTGCGTTTCAGATGCCTGGCTCAAATTTAATGTCTCCTTGTGCGAGAAACAGAGCGAGATTCGAAGAAAGTTTACGCTTCCTTTTTCATTCACTCATTCTGAATAAAGAATAACTTTAAAAATAAAAAAAACGTAAATTGTTCATGATGGGAACACTCTCAATATTAAAAATGCTGTCACAATTGCTTTGCTGAAATTACTTGAATACATGAATCACTTGAACCATAATTATTCCTGCCTTTCATTGTTCATACAGTTCCATCGAAATCTCTTAAAACCGAGTGCACCGTTTCAGATCCATCTGAACCAAAATATGATCGATTCCGAGAAAATGATTGTTACCTCATTTGTTACCATTTCCCACTCCATCAGCACATATTTTTTATCATCTGCTACTCTAACCTACCACAAAGCCACTGCTTCATTAACTGGAGACGCTTCAATCGCCGATACAACTGACGATTCGGCAGTGTACGCTGTACCTTATAGCAAGGCATCTGGAGAGAGATACAGGGAGGCACGAATGCTCCAACGAATACGAATACATTCGCCAGACCTCCTCCATTTGGCGCTCACATTCCGATCCATTGACGCGAAGTTCGGAATAATTCCATCAGTGCATGCATGGCTCCCGAAACAATTACTCGGAATTATTCCGAACTTTGCGTCAATGGATCGGAATGTAAGCGCCAAATGGATGAAACAATTCCATTGCCATCTGAGCTCGCGTCGTTAGAAGAGCGATAGGATAGTTTGTCGGATATTTTCGCAGTTGATAGTTGATATGCAGGTGTATAAATGCTTCTGTGGAACAGTTGCTCATCATCAGTGTCTTTTGAGTTCCGTGCTCCGTCACTCCATAGTTCCAAATCAAGATGCGTTTCAGTTTGTTGATTGCCGTTTTCGCCATCGTAATGTTTGGGTCAGAGTTAGTCGAAGCAAGATTTTTGAGAAAAATTAAGGAGTACATGTTTGGAGAAAGTATGAAAAGAAACGTTAACTGGAACAGAGACATTCTGCGTGTCTTGTAATTCACATTTTACAATGCCTTCTTTTCCATGCAGGGGAGTGTATTATCTGGATTTATTTTCCTTTTGCGTGCACCAGATATTGTGGTTTTGGTTCAACCAATACTCTACCGTATGATGCCCCATTCTTGAAAGTGGAAGTATGTGCGTGTAAGCCAGGATATACCTTTAACGTATTCAGACTCAAATGCCGATTTTGATGTCCTATTGTGCGCGAAACAGAACGAGATTCGAAGAAAGGTTACGCTCCTTGGAGAGGTCAGACATTTATTGTTTCCGTACAATTTTTCTATTTCATTCTCACTATGAATAAAGAATAATTTAAAAAAATATTAATATTATAAATGCTTTCACAATTGTTTTGCTGGAATTACTTGAATACATGATTCACTTGAACCATAATCACAATCATAATAGAAATCTCTTAAACCCTTTTATTTAGCCCATCTATGGCCTGGCAGCACTTGATTCAATTCTGTTTATGTTTCCAAAGATGGTTTCGATTCAACGGTCGACTAACATTCCAATGTCCCTTTCGAATAACATTTGATCGCTTAACAAAAATCAAGTGATGAACACCTCGCAGCAATTTCCAATAACGGCAATTGTGAAATTCGCTCCAACTTCACAACACAGAGTCATTCCAGCATTGCCAACGGTTGAACGTGAACCTCATGACATATCGTGTGATGATAAAATCAATGTGCTCAGTGGATTTCGAGCATTCGAGCTTTGGTGCTAAATCAAAACAGTCGCATTGCAATTTGTTATAAATAACTTCAATTAAGTGCACGTGGTGTTGTTGTATCTGAGACCGCATTGTTTCATTGCTTTCATTCCGGCAAAATTTTTCATTCAAAATTCCGTGTTTTTGCGACGGAAAAGACTGCTTTTCTACTTTTCCCAATTTTTTTCCAATCCAATTAAAAAATTGATTCAATTTTCACATTCCGGCGAATTCGAATTTTTTTTTTCTATTTGCTTCTTTCAACCAAAAATGGCAACGAACAACACAAATAACCACGAAGAAGGATTGGAAGACGGACTTTCGGCTGCCGAACTGTTTTCAAACAAAGACGGCTTGACTTACAAGTAAGTGTGAATTGCAACGAGACATTCTGCGCGGCGATTTTCGCCATCCAATGAAAGACGCGTAGCACACCAGCACATTGATAATTCGGCGGTTCCACGTACATATTTCACCGACAGAATAAGAATACGTCATTCTTCAGTCGATCGTTATGGTTGCATTCAAGGTCATTGTCAGCCGGCATTGTTTGGGTTTGGGGAGAAGCGATGCATTGCGGTTCATTTGATTTTGTCGTTTCGGCAAATTCATTGGCTTATTCAAAAATAAAGAAAGAACCAACACTTATTTTGACCGAAAATTCCATCATCATCTTCATTCGCTTTGTTGAGCTAACCTCCGAACGATGAGTCACTTTTATCAAAAATTCCAGAAAGACAAAATTGCGGAGATTTCCGTCGTGTCATTTGCATTAATTTCATGTGAATGAAAGCGAACCTAGTTTTGGTTTCGCAAGCGCATGAACGGCAGGGGAACGTTATCTGATGATGAAATATTTAAATATTGGACTTTTTTGTTTGCCGAATGCGGTGATCAGATATATTCATCTTTTGAACCGATTCTGATGTGAAGCAAGCGAAGCTAAATTGCTGTCTTTTTTCCAGTGATTTCATCATCCTACCCGGCTACATAGACTTCCAATCGAAAGATGTTGACCTGAGCTCACCATTAACAAAACAGTTAACTCTCCGTGCACCGTTGGTATCATCGCCCATGGACACGGTCACAGAGTCCGATATGGCTATCGCGATGGCAGTGAGTGTTGACAACTCATCAACAGGGTCAAAAAATTCGTAAAAATCTCATTTTCCTCTTTTGCTTATCGCAGCTGTGCGGAGGCATCGGTATCATTCACCACAATTGCACTGCCGAATACCAAGCCAACGAAGTGACCAAAGTGAAAAAGTACAAGCACGGTTTCATTCGTGATCCCGTTGTGATGGTGAGTGTCACGACAGACGCATGCATCCGACACCAAATTGAATGCTTTCCCTTCCATCCGATTCGCAGGGACCAAATAATACCGTCAACGATGTTCTGGACGCGAAAAAAAGAAATGGTTTCACCGGAATTCCGATTACAGAAAATGGCAAATTGGGCGGACGCCTTTTGGGAATTGTGACGTCGCGTGACATTGATTTCCGTGAGCATGCTGTCCAATTGAAGTTATCCGAAGTGATGACACCAATGAAAGAGATGGTCACCGGTCGAAGCGGAGTGACATTACAGGAAGCCAACGGCATTTTGGAAAGCAGCAAGAAAGGCAAACTACCGATTGTGAATGAGGCTGGCGAGCTGGTGGCTCTGATTGCTCGTACCGATTTGAAGAAGGCACGTAGCTACCCGAATGCTTCAAAGGATAGCAACAAGCAATTGCTAGTTGGTGCAGCTATTGGTACACGGGTTGAAGATCGTGAACGCTTGCAGCTGCTCGTTCAGTCTGGTGTCGATGTCGTCGTCCTGGACTCATCCCAGGGCAATTCTTCGTTCCAGCTGGAAATGGTGAAATACGTCAAACAAACATATCCCACCTTACAATTGATCGGTGGCAACGTGGTGACGCGTAAACAGGCGAAAAATTTAATCGATGCCGGTGTTGATGGATTGCGAGTCGGCATGGGATCTGGATCGATTTGTATTACCCAAGAGGTGATGGCCTGTGGCTGTCCGCAAGCCACTGCTGTGTACCAAGTGAGCCATTACGCTCGCCAATTTGGAGTGCCGGTGATAGCCGACGGTGGCATTCAGTCAATTGGTCAAATTGCCAAAGCCCTTTCACTGGGCGCATCTACAGTTATGATGGGATCGCTGTTGGCCGGAACATCAGAAGCGCCGGGCGAGTACTTCTTTTCAGAAGGTGTCCGCCTCAAGAAATACCGCGGCATGGGCAGTTTGGAGGCGATGGAACGGAAGGATGCCAAAGGTGCTGCTATGAGCCGATACTTCCACTCCGAAATGGACAAGCTTCATGTCGCTCAAGGAGTCAGCGGTAGCATCGCAGACAAAGGCTCCGTTTTGCGATTCTTGCCATATCTCAAGTGCGGCTTGCAACACAGTTGCCAAGACATCGGCACCCGATCAGTGATTGACCTTAGGTACACTTACTTAAAATAGCTTAAGATCATGAACCGTCTCGATTAGTCACGCATTGAGTGACTCACCAGGGCTATCGAAATGACACCGGAATGACGACAATACGATAAGCTTTGAGGTGACTCATGCGACGAATTGGGCGTTCTTATCGACCTTTGGGCTCATTCTTAATCTCTATCTCTCTGTCTCTTTTCGTTCTGAATCCATAGGAAGATGATCTACAGTGGCGAATTGAGGTTCATGAAACGCACCCACTCTTCTCAACTTGAAGGCAATGTTCATAGTTTATTCTCATTTGAGAAACGACTCTACTGATTTCCCGGGCTCAACATCGAGTTGAACGGGGAGTGCAAGAGCCAACAATTCAATTTGGAATCCAAATTTTGGATTCACCACATTCCTTCGGAATGTGATGACGATTGAACATCATTCAACAGTCAAACGAAAAGATATTTTTCCAAGCGTAGATTGTAAAACTTTTGATAAAACTCGAAAACTTTCAATCGAGTTGTTTCCGTTGATGTTTGAAAAATTATACAAAAAATTATATACAAAAACAATTGTAATTGAATGTGCATTTTGAAATGAAAATAAATTCATTCCAGAAAACCATTTAAAATCGATTCAGTTATTCTCGAAAATTGTGATAGTTCTGGCAAATTGATGGAAACCTTTTGCAAGAATTGGGGCGAAAGGCGAGGGTTCTCGTCAGACTTGATGCGCCGGGATTCACCAGCAACAATCAGAATGGGAAAATAAAGAAAATTCATTTTCATCATAACCAAATCTATCAATTTTATTGACAATAAATCTTAACTAAGAAAATGAACAATGAGCCAATCAGCGTGAAGAGAGACGAACTACAAACTGTAATGAAAATGCAAGAGTCATAGGTTTCAGCATTCTGCCGCTTAATAACAAGAGGAGATGCCATTGATCACTCGACAAATGTCTTTGTAACGCTGCTTACCGCCACCCTCACCGTCATGCCCATTGCGGTTATCGTAGCGTCGGCCCTCGTGTCGCCACCCGTTTGAAGGCTCATGGTAGTTGTTCTGCTCGGGTGGCGAGAAGATTCGTTCCAGGAATGTCGGCTGGGCCGTCGTGAATTCGATCATCGACAGCAAACACCCCAAAATGACGGAGAATACCAAAATGTGGTTGCCTTTCATGGCTCCCCAGTGCATAATCGAGATTCCTCAGGGAAATCGCCACAATATCGCTTCAACTGATCACAACGATTCGCAAATGCCAACTGGTTCATTCCGTAACGAATGATTTGCCAATTTGCTTCCCCGTCCGAATCACTTATCAGTTTCAATGAGTTGATGTGATTTCCTTCATATTTTCGTTGTCAATCAGCGAAATGACCTCGTTCCACATTTCCGAACTGTTTTCGAACTTGACCTTATGCCAATCAGCAGCGCGGTTAAGATAAATTCATTGGCGCACTTCGACTGGTTGAGACGTAGTTTTGAGACGTGAATGGCCGGTGTGGGATCAGGGTGCCGCATCAGCGCTTCAAGGGGTGTGGAAATGAAAGCAATTTTACTGGAAATAGTAAGTCTCTTTCCGACTAAATTTATTATTGAATTCAGAATTAAAATCTCACAACGAGTTCTTCAAGGGACTTCCGTTGCAAATCCGGCACCTGGCAATCCTCCGCTGCATAACCGACCGGCAGCAAAAACAACAGTTTCTCATTCTCAGGACGTTCCAGAATCGTCCTTAGAGCTGGTCCGCAGTTCAAGGGAGTTGTCACCAGCGAACAGAGGCCTGCACTCTGGAAGGCGCTCAAAAGGATTCCAACGGCAATGGACACGGACAGCTCGTTGTAATAATGCTGCTGTTTGCCACCGTCCGTTCGACGACCTGCTCGATAAACCCTCGTTAAAATTCCTAAATTTAATCCAAGCAATGCGCAACCTACCCCAGACTTGCTTGAAAATCAACACCAAATGCGGTGCATCGGTGAGATATTCCTTGACGTGGTCCGTCTTCAGCGGCTTCAAATCTGTGATCCATTGGCGTGACATGCGCTTAGCATAGTTCGTGTACTCTTCAGCCTCAACGACATCGCGCACAGTTTGCTTCATTTCTGCCGATGAGACGACGCAAAACGTCCACGGCTGGGTGTGAGCGCCGGACGGAGATGTGCCTGCAATTGGATCGTCAGAAATGGAGCTGAGACGATCCATGCATCTACGACTTACCGGCACACTGAATGCATCTCTCAACTAAGCTAATGTCGACCTCGCGACGACTATATTTTCGAACGCTGCGCCGATTGTTGACCATTTCGAAGAACTGATCAACGCCTCCGCTCAAGCGCACGGTCGCACCAACGTACGGAATGTCATTGCGTTCGGGCAGGAATGGTTGCAGGTCATCGCCTTCGCTCAATTCATTTTCGTCGAGCTTTGCAATGATTTCATTTTGTTTTACAGACTTTCGCTGGGAACGAGTCGTTTTCTTGCGGGAGACGAGGAAGAGGAGCGGAAACACCAACAGCACAAAACACGCGAAATAATCAAATCGCAACTGGAGAAACATCGCTAGCGTTGCGGTCACTTTTGATTATTCAACACAAATGGCTGGTTCGACGCAAGTGTTATCAGTTTGCGGTGTCGTGACTTGCGACACGAACGACTCATCAGCCGTTGTCTACTGATCGCTGATTGCGCTTGTTAGTTCCGACTTTTGAGTGCAGGTGACGGGATTTGAAGCTTCCTTTTGTGCTTTTAGCGAATTGTATAGAATTTCCCATCATTTTGAAATATTGGACTCTCGAATCCTCTCGAAATTCCTTTGAAGAATCCAACACATATTACCTGCAGTGTGAGTGAGCTGCTTCAAACATTTTCCGATCCCCTTACCTCTGTCGGCTCTGGAGATACTTAAAAGCCCTCAAAACACTCATGACCAAATCTAACTGTTCAAAAGAACCGAGCCAAAACGACAACCAAACAACTTCCACTCAAAGCTTGAGCAAAGTGGAATTGATTCCGTCGCATTTGCTCCAACACAAACAGCGATGAGTGTTTTCGCATTTATTTCCATCGAATTTTGCCTCTATCATCACCCACACGCCGCCAACAGCGTAATCAGGAAGGATGCACGAAGTCAAATCACCAAATGCGATAAAAAAAATGAGCTCCAACGAATCATCCACAAACAAGCAACGGCACGCAGATGTTAGAATGTTCGTCGTAATCGCAAACAAACAATCATCGAACTCAGCATCACTGCGTGATTCAAGCAGCAGCAAAGACTCCTATAAATATCAATCAAAACAAGAAGGAAAATTTTCAGAATGAAAAAAAACACACAAAAAAACGAAACAAAAAAAAAAATCGCGAAAGAAGAAACAACCACACACAAATGTGGGTCGACATGGACTTCGATAACATTACCTTTGCAATGGTGTGATTTGTGACGAATCGTCGTGGATTCACCACAAACCCGAATGAATGTGTTC